>MU972913.1:202677-323896 GCA_038497805.1 Lipomyces mesembrius
TATTTTTTTTTTTTTTTTTTGTTTTTTTTTTTTTTTTGGTGTTTTTTTTTTTTTTTTTTTTTTTTTTTTTTTTTTTTTTTTTTTTTTTTTTTTTGGTCCCCCCCCCCCCCCCCCCCCCATAATTTACGAATCCTATATACAATCTGTTTGTCTCACGAATGCGATTCCGACCTCAACTAAATGCATACGGTTTTTTGCTTTGATTGATCCGGCTAACCTACAACCCCTGTCCCTCCCGCGCAGCCATATCCTGAATCCATTTTTTCACCTTATCGTCCGGGCATACTTTCAAGAATGTGTTTCCGTCAGGATCAAGTTTCTCTGTGTCCGCACCGACACGAATCAGTGCCAATGCCGCATCTCCATGACCCTCAGCCGCGGCATGAAACAACGGAGTCCAACCGGACCGATCCACGGTATTCAGCGGAGACTTGTTCTTAATCAACAAATTAATCAACGGGATATTCCCAATCGCGGCTGCCCGATGTAAGGGCACTTGATTTTGCCGGTCCCTAATTCGCACTGCGGCAGGATATATCTCGATTAGCCTCACTGCGACGTCATATCGGACGCGCGAAACTGCATAGTGCAGTGGAGTTTGACCCGCTGAGGTTTGTTTAGAGAGATCGGCATTGTAAGGTAAAAGCATATCTAGGATCTGCAGCGATCCTACAGAAGCTGCGATGTGAGTGACTGTCCAGCCTATATAACATCAAGTCGCAATGTTAGATTTAGCAGAATTAAAGCATCCTAATTTTATAGGACTCACCAGCCTCGTCAGGATCGTCAATATCAATTCGCTTCAACTGCCCGTCAGACCCTGTCGCAGCTGTCAGTAGTGCCTGCACGATGTCGGCATTACCGGCGCTAACAGCCCAGAATAGCGGCGTGCGGCCATCGTCGTCTCGTTTCGAGATCAGCGAAGGATCGGATCGGATGAGGGAGCGGACGGCGAGCTCACGGTTCTCACGAGCCGCCGTGTGGAGTGGGAACGCGTCGACGAGCTCTTCGTCTGCCATGGTGTCGTAGTTAGGTTATTGTTATTAATACCACTCTGCTTCAGAACCTGGTCCATCTAGGCCCTCTGCGGGGAAATACTGTATCGCGAAAGCATTGCGATGATGTGACGCCTACGCCTCAGCTCACGTGTCCCGAGTGCGTGATGACACACTGACTTAGGCCAGAGCGAAGTATTTCGCAAAAATTGAGATGAATCGCTTATAATCGGTTTGAAGCCTATTCCATACTGGTGTTTCTTTCTCGGCAGGGTAAGCCCGGCAGGCAAACTTAGAAACGGTATTGATAACAAAAATCGTATTGGCATGACTTTAGTGCAGCGCCGTCGACGACCCACACTGGACTAACAAGGAGCCCGGCTATCCCAACAAACGAGCAAATAAGCAATTGGACAAAAGCTCGAGTATCAGGGTCCGCCGTCGTCTGCGAGCCCATTACGCAGCCCGAGATATGGGAGAAAAGTTCGCATAAGCCGCTTTTGCGCATATTATTATTGGCCAGAGGCTAATACACCAACAGCAACTATTATTTCATGTAGAACAATTGCACCGCTGCTCTGACCGACCTTCATATGCTGTAGGAACGAACAAGCCCGAGCCAAGGCGAGAGTCCACGAGGTCATGAGCGCGCGTCGGTTAAAATCCTATATTACGCAATATTGCATACGGCTGCAAATTGCTGCGACTGCTGCTGCGTAGATGCCTATTGGAGTCTAGCAATGTCCGTATTCAGGTTACGAGTCAACTGCCATGTTCGTAACTTGTCATTGATTGACACGACCGATCCAGTCTTTTGGTCGTCCATAGGCGATCCCTCACTTCTACTCGTGTTATGATACTACAGAGAAAGCGAGCTGGGTCTGAGCAGTGAGCCCATGTTATCCGTCTACTAATACAACCCGGAGGACTTTTGCTGGCTGGGTGGATCAATGCCAGAATGGGATTTGTACTATGTCTGTACTATGTGGCGGGTGAGACGACTTTGTGTGGCTGATGTGCGGCTGTGCAGAAACCAGATGGACTGAGAGAGATAAGCACGGTCCGGTCTAGACCGCTATAGACCCCGCTCGAAGCGTAGAATTGAGCCAATCAGAGCGCATGTAATTGGTGCTTATGCCTCACGCACGTGCCAGGGGCCTCACGTTTGGTGGAGCTAAGACTGAAGTAATGCGCTAAGCCTAAAAGAGACTGATTCTGTGTGTTTGTTTCGTTCCCTAAGCGTCCTAGCTTGCGCGCCGGTCCAGAAGGCGGGTCCTGTGTAATCTGCAGGAAGGAATGGATAAAGTCCTCGGGCCTGGCCTGCTCATCGTTATTTGGTCCCCTATCGACAGCCAACTCCAGTCGTGCATATTTATCTACATTTGTCTCCTGCTTGTTTGCTTTCTCTTGTATCACCTTACGCCGTCGTGTCCCACTTCCATTACTGTCTTCTCGTCGCTGGCACGATTTTTGTTAACAATGGCTACTTTTATTCGATGTTTGCTTGGCTACAAGCCCAACAGTAAACATCAGGTTAACGCTAGACGACAAACCGCTATCGAAATCGGTCCATCTGGCGCAAGTGAAACCGTTCTGCCTATCTATGAGGAGGAACGCCGACCACTTCTCGACGAGCACGAGTCCTTTGATCGTGAGTCGTCTGGGTCCGACACGATTACTGCTTCCAGCAATTCATCCGGATCTACCAGTCGATCGCACTGGTTTTCGCCTCGAGTAATTTCTGATGCTGTTATTGGCTTGTCCGATGGTCTTACTGTTCCATTCGCTCTTACTGCTGGCTTGAGCAGTTTGGGTGATACTAGGGTTGTCATCACTGGTGGTATTGCTGAACTTGTTAGTGGTGCTATTTCTATGGGCTTGGGCGGCTATTTGGGGGCCAAGAGTGAAAGGTATTTTGAACTTGTTACGTTGCTTGCTCTCCATGCCTTACTAATCTACTGTAGTGATTGCTACAAATCTCAGCTTGAGCGCGAGAGAGAACTTATTCAGACGAATCGGTCATCTTCCGAGGAGGCTGTCATGGAAGCTATGAGTGAATATGGCTTAGCTCCATCTACTGTGTCCTCTATCCTCGGTGACCTTGAGAAAAGCCCTGAAGAGATGGTCAACTTTATTATGAAATTCGGTCGTGGCATGGAAGAGCCTCCCATTGGCCGAGAGTTTATATCTGCCGCTACCATTGGCTCCGCCTACTTCCTTGGTGGTTTCGTTCCTCTTTTCCCGTACTTGTTTGTTCACACTGTCCAGGCTGGGCTTGTTCTAAGCTCAATCATCATGGTTATCACTCTCTTCATCTTCGGCATTACAAAGACTATTTTCACCGGTAACAACGACAAGCTGCAGGCTGTCTGGGGTGGAGTGCAAATGGTGTTAACAGGAGCAGTGGCAGCTGGTGCTGCGTTTGCTATGGTCCGGTTAATCGACAGTACTTAATCACTTCATTGTTAGTGTCGATTGTCATGCAGTCATTTGCTCCTTTATGTTTGATGTCTTTATTACAGCATTTCATAGCGGGTATTGGTTTTACTTAATTGTTTAATGACGATTTCAGATGTGGTTTTTCAGAGCGGTAGACTTATATAGAATATGTTTAAAAAGTTTGCTAGGTCTTTATATCCGCCATGTGGTTGTTTGGGTCCCTTGTGTTGTTATTGGGCTGGTTTTTGTTGTTAGGGGTATTGGTTTGTTATCATATCATTTGTGCGCATCTTTTGTATATTGTGATTCTGCACTTGTCATCGTTTTGGTCATCTACATCAGTGACTCCTTTAGTAATGTTTTGTAGTATACAAACCGTCAGCTACTCATGTGCTGTGTGCGGCAATGAGTTTAGAATAGAATTATATTTACAGCATGAAGCTTAGTCCATACTTGCCATACTAAAATGGAAAATAGGTATTGAATCAATGGGGAATGTAGTGGCTGCGCTAGCTGTGCAAGAGGACGACGGGGAATGACGACGTAGCCAAGCTAAGGCGCGGCTTGCAGAGTGCAGCTTATCAGTGTGTCGGTTTAAGCCATGCTGTTAGCGTTACTGTCTCTGATTGGTCCGCTGCTCTGGGTGTCTTTTAGAATGCCTCGACTTCAGCAAGCCGCATCAATACATCCACATTAATAATAATAATAATTAATTGCGGCCTTTGTCACCTACGATCCTTGTCGGATTCCCTTACAAACCCGTATGAAACACGGCAAATGACGCATCATATAATCGATTTACCGAAACTCAGCTGTACGCGGTGGCCAGCCAGTCGCCTTGCAGTCTAGACTGTCATCTATCATAATAGTTCAACTGGTTAGCTCCAACCAGCATTAGACATCTCCCGCTTCTGCGGTCCCCCTGATGAACATTCCAGACCAGTCGATTTACTGAATCAGAGCCACCTTATTTACCGTCGCAGGGTAACTGAACGCGTCGAATATGTCGGGTACGGATCTGAACGCGTAAAACATAAACGCGCGTTGGGATCTTAATCTCGAAACAACATCTATCAGCATCGCATCATTTTCCCAGTCATAGCGCAGCTATAATGGATCCAGTTATAGCTCTAGCTTGCCCACGGTAGCAGCCAATTAGAACCCACATGTTTTAAATATCGGCGCGGTTTTCCAGTCCGCCAACCAAGCCGGACAATTTGTAAACGCGTATGCGTTCCATCATAGTTTCGCAGTGAAGAATGTTTTTTTCAAAAACAACGACCATTCAGTAGAGAGGTTATTCAACTCAGGAAGAGACCTATTAGGAGTACGGAGATATTCAATGCAGGCGGAAACGATGCGGGTGTCGATGGGTGGGGAGTTATCAATCACTTTAGTCAGTTGGTCATACCGGTCTTTGTGTCAAGCTTACGTGTAGGCGACACGGAAAGACCACGGGATTGTATAGGGAAAAGGAACAGTATGGTATTTTAGAATCTATATTTCTGTCGAGTTGCCGGGATGGAACGGCCCTTTTTATAATCTGTCCGTCTCCTCCATCCCATACTAGACGTCCCTATGTCCATGTACTCTAATATCTAACCAATATCACGAAGACAAAACAAGTATCGTAACACATTCCGCCACCCATGTTCGTTGTACCATCCAGACACTCCCAAGGGTCGACCAGTGGGTCCCGCATATGCCTCATCTCACCATCAACTATCGGTTGAGTGCGTAACAACTCCCTACCTTTCCTTCGTGGAACGGAGTGTCCTCGGGTGGTGGCATCCTGCAGCTACTGTGTGAACGTGGCTCCCACGCGCGGTATCAAGTGCTTGTTGGCAACTATATTTTGCGTATAACTATTACCAATTGGCCTACTGCGAAGGATCGACATGATGTGCAAGTCTTCCTAGGCTTTGCCAACTTTTGTCGGCGTGTTGTCCCGGACTATTCGAAGCTGACGAGCCCTCTGTATCACCTGACATCACCCAGAGCGCCTTCGCATGGGATCTTACCTGTCAGCAAGTTTTTGAGCGACTGACGACAGCATTTACTAGTGCTCCGATTCTGGTTCATTTCAACCAGACTTACTCTGTGTGATTGAGACCGATGCATCCGATTACGTCATTGCGGCAATCCTGAGCCAACCTACGGCTGATGGCTCCTTCCACCCTGTTGCCTTCTTCTCCGAATGCTTGAAGCCCGCTCAGTGCAATTATACTATTCACGACCAAGAACTTCTGGCTATCGTTCGTGCGTTCGAAGAATGGTGCCAGTACCTGGAAGGCTCACCACACACTATCCAAGTCCTAACAGATCATCAAAACCTTCAGTACTTCTGTCAGCTAAGATCCAGAGGTACAGGAGGCGATGGATGGAATTTGGCATTCATCTTCTAGATATACTACATCTAATTGCCGAGTTCGCCGATTATATTGGTGGCCATGAGACCGTCTATCTCATGGTTAGGATCTAGCACCCTGCCCTGAAAGACGGGTACTTAGCAATAATGCGAAAACTGAATAGCGTCGGCCAGGTAGCGTCTCAGACTTGAGGTCAGAGGAACATGCCAATCAACCGGTACCGGTCGCAGCGCCATGAGTCGACATGAGCTCAGTGAAGCGGCCGAGCTTATATGAACTTTGGAGCGTATCTTGGCCAGCGGTTGGGAATAACGATAATCTGTCTGCATCCCTAATATTGAAGCTATCAAATATTAGAACACGGACTACTATGTAGATAGCTTTGTCAGTCGTCCTTCTATCTACTAACATCCTTCTAGATTTATGTGATTGTACAACCATCCAACAATGGTCTCATGGGGTTAGGGTAATAGAGACGAAGAGAAATTCGCGAGTCGCACAAAGGGTAACTTGCAGGCCGTGCATTTGTACACAAGTTATAGGCAGATATCCTGTTCGAAAGATATCAAGTTAGTTTGACATTTCAGCAACCGACAGTACGGTGAATAAATGATTCCGGGGTCTGCGGTTTTCCATTGTATTAGGAACGGCAAATTCGTAGTAGAGAGAATAGTTTCATGTCGGTTAAAATGAGTTTGGCTGCGTGAGAAAAGTAGTAGTGGTACCCACCAGTGATAGAGTTATACCCCGTCGCCAGACCCAGCTTCAATATTGAGCATATCGGAGGACAATGGATAGAAATCTGTCAATTTTTATAAATAATACGTAGAAGTATGATTTAGGAAGTGCAGCAGGTACTTTGTTGTATCAGCTATATAGCACTCAGCAATTGGTGTCGGTTTAACGAAAGTACTGCCCGTACTTTTGAGTTGTCCCTCCCTAGTCCCGTTGATAAAAATCATAACTTACTGTGAATTAGAGGCTGGAAAGTCGTTTGACTAGACATTACGTAGGGCTCTGTGATTTGTTTCGAGACGAGTGTAGTTCTAAGTGGAACCATGCGGCATCAGTTGGGACATTGCACCCAGAGGTGCGTTTCTGTGTTTGCTCACTCACGCATGATCCCGCTCGCAGAGGGCGGTACTTCTCACGCTACGAAAAGGCCTTGCAAGCAATCCGACGTCTGGCCATAGATTGATTCGATAAACGACGACAGGCTCTCGCACAGTTATTGCAACGGCCAATAATGGCTTCCGACGCTGACTTGACGGAGGCAGCGGCAGCAAATGGGGGGGCACAATCTCAGGACGCGAACCTCGAAGCAGCCACGCCGAATGCAGCACCATCGGAGTCCGCATCAGTAACTGACGTCTCGCAACAAGATGCCCCTCCGTCCACTGCGACGACGAAAACAACGGCTCCGATGCCCATAGCGGCAGCTCCAGTTCCGATATCGACGCCGTCGCCGACATTGCCTGCAGCGACAACACCTCCGCCCCCGGCATCATCCCCCCCATTATCGACCTCGTCTTCCAATGGTACGAGCCAGTGGGGTTCTTTTATAAAGCGGGCGGTTACCACTGTCGAGCAGAGTCTGGATAAGGTACTGGACCCGTCTATGGCATCAGAGTCGCCTATAGTCCCAGTGACTCCTGCGACAGATCGTTCTGGGCAGCGGATATCGATGCAGCAACGGCTCGCGCTGGCGATGCAGGCGCAGAAATTGGGGAGCGGTACTTCTAGACGGTCAACGCCTGGATATTCGTCCGTTGAGAGCAGTGCGCGGCAATCAATGGAAAGCACACGACCGTCAATGGAAGATAGCCGACCCTCGAGCGAGAAAGACCCCGAGCGGACGACTGCGATTAAATATGAGACGGAAGATATCACGTCGCCAGAAGCTGCAAAGTCAATACCAGCGGATCCGCAGACTTTGAATGCAAAGTCGACGACAACCTCTGCGCAGAACCAAGTGTCGGTGGCAGAGACAGCCACAACTGATGAGCTACCACCACCCCCGTCAGATCTACTACAATTCCACTCCGAGCTTGCTCAAAAGCAAGAGGATCTTCATTCGTCTCTCAACCGTATCACAATCCTCGAAGAGAAAGTAAAATATCTGTCTAACGAGCTCCTCGACTATACACAAAAGAAGGGAAATCAGAATCATATCGACACACGGCTCGCAGAGAAAGATGAAAAAATCGCTTTACTTCTCCTCGAAGGTGAGACGCTGTCGAAAAATGAACTAAAGCATATGACCACTATTAAGCGATTACGGAGCGCTGAGAGGGAAACGGAGAGACAGGCCCAAGAGGCCAAACGGCGGCAGGAACGCGCTGAGAAAGAGGCAGCTGACCTGCGCGAACGACTGCGGAAAGCAAATGAAATCGAGCGGATGCAATCCGAGCGCATAAAGATTCTGGCCAAATCGGACTCGGAGGTTGATATTCTAAAGCGGGAAAGAGATACCCTGAAAGGCACAATATCAGATTTACGCGATGAGCTCGCAAACGCGAATATACTTGCCGATGATGCAGTGCAGAGAGCTCAGACAGAAGCCCTGGAGAAGGAGAAGAAACGTGCAGAATCTTTGGCGCAGCAGTTGGAGGCACTCAAGGCTGAACATGCACTCGAGCAGGAACGATTCACGCATGAAAAGTTTAACTTGCAGTCGAAGCTGAGCAGAGAGATGGACAGATCGAAGGCTCGTGAGCATGAACTCCGAGATGAGATTAGTGTATGCTATCTTTTGACATGTCATCACAATGATCACTAACATGTACAGTCCCTTGAACATAAGCTCGAGATGTTGCGCATACAGACCGAAGAACTTTCTACTGGAGCTACAGGAGACACGCAAGCGAAGATGCTACGACAAGTCGAAACCCTACAATCACAATATGCAATTGCCACACAGAATTGGCATGGAATCGAAGCGTCGCTACACTCACGGATCGCCAGCCTCGAGAAGGAACATGGCGAGGGTGCGAAGCGCGAGGCGACTCTGCGAAAGAAACTTCAGGCCGAGACTGCCCGAGCTCGCGAGTCGGAGCAGGAAATAGAGAGTGTCACATCTCGCATTAGCGACCTTGAAGCTGAGTTACAATTGCAGACCGACGTTGTGGCTTCCTTGCGCCAACGGATAGACGATGAGACTGCGCGATCCGCGACGGCAATTGAAGAGCTTGAGAAAGAGAAAACAGAATTGGAGCAACGGCTATTGGAAGAAGAAAAAGCTCGACGGGACGAGACAATGATGCAATTACGGTGCCCACCGGCTCTGTCATCTCCTCCATTCTCCAAGAATCCGATGTCGCCGGGTTATTCTGTCCAACAGAACGGTGGTCGAAATAATTTCAATTTCAGCAGAGAATCGTCATATGGTGATTGGTACGGCACCTCCAGCGCAGGCAATAGCGTCAGCGGATCGAATGGTGTTCCGACTACTATCCAGTATCGCCGAGTGTCGCGAACGACGCGATCAAGCATCCCATCGATTCAAACGAATCACCTACCGTCGCTATCACACTCAGCAGGAGGAACACCAGTGATATCGGCGTCCGCGTCCTTCGTATCATTGGCCGAGATGAACTCTTCTCTAGCACCTCAGCAGATCAACATGCAAAACAGCATGTTCATCGGTCATGGCTTTTCAATGGACTCAACGGGCGGGAGCAACCCAGCCGACGACTTGGGTTCCAACGCATCTACAGCTATCGGCGGTGTTTCGTCCTCGGAGCGGATGAGCACCGTTATCCGACGTCTATCCTCCGAACTCGCATCTGCGAAGGAGGAACTTGCGATTCTCGCGCGCGACCGCGACCAGGCTCGAGAAGAAATCGTCGAGTTGCTACGAGAAGTCAAGGACAAGCGAGCCGTTGAATCCAAGTGCACCGAGCTTCAGGATCAGATGGATGACCTGCGACTGCGTGAGCAGACAACGCTTGAGTTGCTTGGCGAGAAGACGGAGCGGGTAAATGAGTTGGAAGACGATGTCGCGGATTTGAAGATGATGTATCGCCAGCAGATTCAGGAGCTGATCGAGAGAATCAACCATAGGGCGGATTAGAATGATGTCGTGCGAAAATTGATGCACTAAACGAGATGTTAGGCAAAGGCCATGGTCATTTGCTATTTTGTATTACGTACAACGCGAGCGAGGACGAAATTTGGACGGAAAGAGACAAGAATGAGCATTTGGGGCGTGGATTAATTCTGAATTATTCCATTTGGCTAGTTGATTGTTGTGGCTTGTAGTCACACACTTTTTGTCGTCATGTTGGCATTTGACACGGTGTTTTATGTTTGTTATGTATTCAAATAGTCAATTCATTGTTTTATGGGTCATTTTAATATTTGAATTGTGATGTTGTGTTTTTTTAAGCATTTACCAGCAATTGGATCAAATATATTCACAGATATAACAGCTTCATTTTTTTTTTGTGGATCTAGAACTTTTAACATCCACTCTTCATGAAGAAAATGATTGGGCCAACCAACACATACATTGAAAAACCAAGCCGATATAAACAGAGATTATATATAATTCTATGGCATCTCCCTTCGCCGCACCCATCTGCAAAAAGCTAGCAAACAAACAATATTGACAATATTTGCAACTGTATACCAAGTCCACCATTGACGAGAATAATTCGTCGCTGCCAACTATTCGAGTCAACTCACCGTGCTATATACCATAACGTCATAATCACCAGAACTCAGATGAAGATACAAATTCTTGCCAAACTAT
This sequence comes from Lipomyces mesembrius, assembly GCA_038497805.1. Taxonomy (NCBI): domain Eukaryota; kingdom Fungi; phylum Ascomycota; class Lipomycetes; order Lipomycetales; family Lipomycetaceae; genus Lipomyces; species Lipomyces mesembrius. The sequence goes on from MU972913.1 coordinate 213,234, forward strand.
AACACACATATATATTCCGAGGCCATAACTCTTCCTGACAAAAACAAAAATCTATATAGCAAACGATGAGCAGGAAACCAAGGGACATACTTTCGTACCACATAAAGAAACACTAAGAAAAGATCATAACGGCGTGGGAGAGCAATGCCAACAAACGGCACGATTTATACGGCAACACGAAACAAGCACGAAAAGCAATGTGAAGAAACACAGTTCCACATATAACTCGCACATACAAATATATAGCGCTGACTTTAGTTATTTTTCTTGACCTCCTTAGCAGTGGTATTCTTCTTAAGATCAACGTGCGGGAAGAACCCCCAGTCCCAAACGTAGTTGTAGTCTGGGGCTCGGCCGACGAGACAGATGCGGAGGTACTCCAAGAAGACCAGATAGTAGTATACTCCCAGACCGGTAAGAATATGCCACCATCCGTGACCTTCAAGTAAGAAACCGTAAGGCATACCAACGACACGACGGGCGTGGCGTAGTGTGCCGCAGAAGTGAATGTCGATCATCCACAGACCATAGCCGCTGAGGAAAGTGGAAATGCCAATGATCACAGTTCTCCACATATCCGCACGAGCATGAGCATCCTCGATTTTGGTCACGATAAGATAGAGCGAACGGAACAGGACCATGCCAGTCAAGACAGCGTAGCCAGCCTGATGGATAGTGGGGTCCTTGAAGTGCAGGTAAACAGCGGTCAAAAGAAAAGCACCAAGAAAGATGTAGACACCCAGCAAGATTGTATCCTTCTTATTTCGTGCATACGAGAATACTGCCCAAGTTGGAATACAGGTAGCGTAAATCATGGGTAGTTCATCGAGCAACTGGTATTCATACTGAAGGGTCATGTGGAACAACCATGAGCCTACACCGACAAGAGCAAATCCCATGGCCGTCAAGATAAATCGCTTCTCATGCTTCTGAGTGACGGCATTGTAAATGGCAAAGGCAGCAAGAGCGACTGTAAAAGGAAAGATTTATTGGTTAGCCCACAAAACAGCAATTCGAATCGAAATGTCGCAGTCGAACAGGCATCAGACTAAAGAGCGAATAGACATAACGTACCAAACATTCCATTTGTAATAGTGTTCATGGCCTCTGCAACATATATTGACACGACATAGTTCTCCTCGCACCAATCAATAGTAGACGTCCTAATTAATATTTGTTAGATGCGTCGATCGGCGGTCAGCGCTCCGACGGCAACCGCGAAACCGAATGAGCGTGGAGAATTAAGAGCAGCATGAAAATGCAGCAAATTTACATACCGAGGACCCCAGAAACCCGATCCAGGTGGAGTAGGATACGGATGAGACCAAGGTAAACCGACCATGACTGTTAAGACGGAGCAAGTGCGGCGTCCAGTTGGGAGATATGACGCAAAAAGTGCCGATACACGGATGAGCGACAGGAGCAGGGTGAGTCTTCAAAAAACCAGGTGTAGTAATATACAAAATCACGGCAGTATGGTTGCACTGACGAGAAAAGGGGAGTGGGAGAATTGAATACTATAGTGTAAGTATCACGGTTGGGAGGCAACCTGGCCGCTAAGGGTAGTAAGTAGGCTGGCGTTGGAAACTGGCTGGATCAAGGGCGGCGACACGCCCGCTGGAGTGCTTGGTGGCCGCCGCGTACGCTCTCCTCCCAGCAAATGTACAGGCATACCTCGTACCCTCTGCCTCCAACGCCGTCGCCCCTGTTCGATAATGACAAAACTAAAGAGTGTTGGTCAGTCTTTCTTGCAATTGAACTGAGCCTGGGATATCTGACAAGGTGCAATCGACGTCAGATACAGCCGGCATGCCGCACATTTCCGCCAGCGGTGGTCAAATTACTTCCGCAGTAGCCGTGCGGCGAAGAGCAGCAAGGAATCCCTCGCAGCACTATGCGAGACGGATCTGTCGGATGCTTCTCAATGCCGCTCCTATGTTCCTGCTGTCCCTTTGGCTACCACTACACAACGGCCACGGCTGATGGACAAATGGTGGCCATTGACGAAGGATAGACCACTCAGCTATTTACCCTACATCTGTGCGCCTAGTAAGCTATACAATTTCCATTCAAAAGCCAATCGTGAATTCTTGTACTATTTAGCATTACAGTGTGCGTAGTATCCTGCACTCGAAATCGTTGACCGCAACAAGCCTACCTCGGCTACATACATCTCCTGGACATCTAAGTAGTCTTCGACAGCAACATTCGTCTTCATCACAATTTTGCCGCTACATCGCGAATTAATATACAGGTAACAATTTCGTTGGCTATTATATCATATTCGCCTTGAACTCGTCTTTGATCTCTATCGAATATCTGAAGTATGAGGCAACAAGCTCGTAAAACATGCCGTACCATTCTTGATATGGGGTTTTGGACAGCAGCGCCGCAGAGGCGATCCTGATTTGGTAAATGGCAGTGACCGCCACAGTTACAAAAACTTGTTGACCCCTGTCCGGTGATGGTGGGCACGATACCTCACACCTTTAGCCGCCCAACGATATTCGCTATCACGAGAGAGGAGCGGCGTACAAGATAAAGCAGTCAAACTAACGACCAAGGAATCACTGTATTTGCTTCATAATACGTCCAAAAAGAAAAGAAAATCCACGACACCAGCAGGACTCGAACCTGCGCCTCGAAACGAGAAAAGATGTCGAAAGTCAACAAATTCGAGTCTTTCGCCTTAACCACTCGGCCATAGTGCCTCCACTGACCATAGTCAAAATGGATTACGTAACCGCTGACATGCGTTCGGGCCAGCAGCGGTAATCATACACCGCGAATCCAGAACAAAAAAAAACGCTCGTTGTAATATTGTGATAATATATTGGCTTTCAAACAAAAAATTTACATTGTTTTTAGTCGAGACACTAGTAATGTAACTGACTTGCAATCAAAAGAAAAGTGCTCTCTTTCTTCCTTTCTTTTCATTGGGAGTTGTTCTCTTCCTCTTCTTTCTTCTTTTAGTTTCGGTCGTCCTTTGTACATATAGCCTATAAATGTAGCACCAACCGAATTAAAAAAGGTGCCTGGACTAGACTCTCTTCCATAGAACAACGGAAGAGGCGGCCACAATTGTGAAAGGATGGCGGGACGTTCGAAATTTACTTTTTTATTTATGATTGCAAAGAGGTAGTTACAAGTTACAGTAATCGGGCCGGACGCCTAGTCAGTACCCTAACCACTATTCAGGCTAGAAAAGTTGCCGACAGTGAAGCGATTTCAGTTGCGGCCATACCAAGAAGAAAACACAGTTCCCCGTCCGATCAACACCAGTTAAGCTTCTTTGGGCCTACTTAGTACTGCGGTGGGAGACCACGCTGGAATCGTAGGTGCTGCAATTGTTTACTGTTTTTTTTGTTTTTATTGTGAAAGTTGTCGTGCTTGATTCATTTGTTTGGTTAAATTCTGCTTTACCAAGAGCAAGAGTGCAATATTTCGGGTAACATTAATTAGGGAGGGAGTTTTACGCGGTAAGTTTATGAGTATACCCCCACGCACACGATCACGTCAAAACCTTACTCATCTTTACGCAACATTCGAGCTTAGCTTTAGCCTTAAACGGGCAACATCGGAACCTTCTTTCAGAGACGCGACTCATTTCTATATCCTATCTCGCACTAGTCCGATTCTATCTTGCGGAGATGGTGTAAATTTATGGCGTAATTCTAAGTTGCCAATAATAGTGTATTTGGTCGGATTGTGACAAAAGTCATTGGGTTGATATTCATCAAGTACATTCCGACTATAATATTTTGATGCAAGCACGTGCCAAGCAATAAGCCCGAATAGCTTCGCATAATATTTGGCACTATTTTGTTCACTATAAACTTTCCCGGAACCTCTGCTATATGCGACGCCTACCCACCTGTAAGATATATATTTCATGTCCCTTCTGTCTTGTAAGACTAAGTAGAATTCGAACGAATCGACGGAAGTCGCTGCTGCGCCAATGTAAAGTAGTCATCCTTGCCGAAAATTGCCTTACGAAAGCCTTAAAGCCGTTTACCTTCCTTCTTGGCGTCGAATAGTGCGGCCCTTTCCCTGACTTCAACAGCCATTTCTGCTCCTACCGCTGAATTCAAACTTTCAAAGCCTTTAATGACACCATCGCGGTCGCCCTTGATCTTTTCCTGACTCATCTTGAATTTGCCGGTCATCGACTCTATTTGTATCTCTATACCGATGATATTCTTTTTCAAGAGATCGATGTACAGGCTCGGAGCGTCGGATACCTCCCAGGGCCGAGGACCATCCTCTCCCCCATAGCCCATGATGGACGTCTCTGCGTGCAGTGAGAGATCTGAGACCTGCTGCGAGAGGAAATCAGAGAACTCTTTCGAGCGAGTATCGAAGTAGATCCTTGCAGCCCCGTAGACTTGCACAGCCGAATAGTTCCAAGTTGGAACGACCTTGCCACTTGTCGGCTTTGTGTCTGTATAGAACTTCGGTGTTACATAGTGGTGAACCGGTGCGTTGAAGAGTACCAACACCTTTTCGTCGAGATAATTTTTGGGTATACTGGTTGATTCAAGGGTGAGGGATTCGATGATGGCTTTGGCCTGTGGATTTTGCCTTGCGATATGTCCTCGGAGTCTACCCAATTCCGTCTCACTATCATTGTCCTCGACGTCCAAGATCCACGGTATATGGCTTGATTGAAGTAAAGGATGAGAGGAGGATTTGATGGCAGTAGTAAGAATGCCCAAAGGGTTTTCCCGTACGAATTGGCGTAGAACGGGAAGGCTGAGCTCGGCGTGGTATGTAGGTAGATACATCGCGAGGCTTGAGGCTTTTGCCGGCCTACAATGAGGTGATGTCGCCTAGTAGGAGTTAAAGTATATTTGTGCCAGGTTTTTTGATCGGATGAGGCGGTGTTTATCTACATGCTAGCGAAAGGGAGTCGCGATGAGTCATGATTACCACTAGGGCTCGGGACCGGTTGCAAATTGCGGTCGCGGACGTCAAACCGAACCAACTACCTTCGTCTGACCCGGACCGGACCGAACTTTAGTACTGGTTGGCAAAACCGGGGACCGTTTCGAAAGAACCGTTAATACTTGGTGTGGCACCATGGCTGGGTTTGGGGCACGCCGTTCTCTATCCATATGAAATTGACTGCACAAACAATCGCTCTAAGCGAATCGTCGCCTGATTTGGCAGATATAGAACTATTAGGCTCGAGTTGACGCTCCACGTTCACTAGTGAACGTGATTTCGGCATCCGACAGCTCATCCGCAGAGTCTTCAAAGAAGCTAACACGACTGGGCACGAGCAACCTTTCAAGTTCTTGTATTAGGGAGGCATTATTGCTTGCGTTATCGTCTTTTTGGTGATGTCATAAAAGCGCAAGCACATAAGGACTTCTTGTGCCAATGCCACTCCAGTGTGACTTCCCCGTAATTCCGCAATATGTAATACAGCTTCGCGGGGTTCCCATTCGTCCGTAATCCAGTGCGCAATAATCGCAAACATTGCACACTTTGTTGGACTTGTCCAACTGTCGATGCTTATAGAAACTGGGTAGTGGCCAATTCAGATCTCAGTTCCGACTTCTGCATCATGTACAATTCCAATATGCGACTAGTTGCTGTCGAAGCCGATTAAGCGGATCGACTCCCGGAATGCACTTAAATATTGCTTGAAATACTCGGACTCGACTTCAGTAAAAGGTTTCCCTGTCGCGACCATCCATTTGACCATGTTGGCCTTGGCCTCCACTGGGAATCACCGGTGCGGTATCAGTGCGTCTGTTAAAAAGCTCGCCGACATCAAAAATAGACTGCCGAGAATGTGTAGAATTCTGTATCATGTGTGTCTTGAGATGCTGCCTGTACTTCCCGAGTTGGTGGTTGAGGAGTCAGGTAGCAACGTGCCACAGATACTGCAGCGAACCTTCGAGGCCTTCACTCCGCGCTCCTTAACTTCGACTTTCGAAAAATACTGCCAGACTGTGCTTTTTTCTTTCGGGTTGAATTGTCGGCATCCGTAGAATTGCCTGCCTCACGCAACTTCTTCCATGAGATAACACTTTCGTCGTTTGAGTTAATTCAGGAAATTAAGACAATAGAGTACTCCTTACTTGCCGCTATGTTCTTGCTCGTCCTCGTCTCTACCATCATACACATCAACACCATGCGCGTCGTCTTCGATTAAGTCTATGACTCCGTCGGCGTCGGAGAGACGCGCACGTTTATTGTAGCTGATTTCTGCGGCCTCTTGCGAACCATTCATATCTCTACAATGGCAAAAATTAGTGACTTAATATACGAAATAAATTTATGCCACACCTTTTGGTCGCCGAGATCTCAAATCCAGAGTCGTGTTGATCGAGCTGCTGCTCCCTTTGCGAGGGAACGCGACGCGACGAGGAGTCAGGCACACGAGTGGACGAAAAATAGTAAATTGGAGTTTGCATGCTGTTAACAAATTACAAAGTATTTTTAATCAGTATGCAATAGCAATCCTGAACCCTAGATATCTTTGTAGTTGACTACTGCTTTCACGCGACTAGAACGCGTCTTCAAGTAGTTATCTGATTCAGGGGCCAAGGTCTTAGCCAAAGCTTCAACCACCTTGGTATTATTGTTATTAATCTCGAAGCCTCCCAACCCGGTCGTCGGTCGGGAGCCCTAATTGCCACAGGCCCTTCTGGAAAGGGCTTATTTGCGTTATCAAACACATTAATGTGAGACAATCTCTCCGTCCCTGAACAGGCGTGCGTCACCCTGCCGGTGTCAAGGCATTGTCTCTCCATTGAATGCATATGCCGATTTGGCTAATTGTCTTCAAAGAGAAGGATCTTGGCTTAGGGAAGCAACCAACGATTGGTTCAGTTACAAACCTACACTTAACTATAGCCTCCCTGCAAATCATCCAATGGGTGACTTCCCCATGAGAATTAGCAGATTCACAAACGAAATTCACAAAATCGCAGACTCTCACCCTCTTGTTTACGCAACATTTTTAAAAAACTCTACTTAATTACAATAAACTGTAGATTGTAAATTATAATAACAGCAAATCAACAAACAAAAATTTTACATAATATATATTATATCAATGAACATCTATAATATTTACTAGATCTGTGAATGTCTACGGGAAGTCGTCCAATGAGTCATCAAATATCTAATTGGGTTATAAAAGCAGACGTTGAACCCCATCCAGTCTCGCACTCATAAAAATCTCTTCAGTACACGAGTTTGGACATATTTCTTGATACATTTTTACGATATCTGGAAAGCGTGTCCAATGGAGTCCAAAGAATGGTATTATAGGCTAGGTGACCAAACCTTCATGGTCTCCACAGAGCCACAGCTCGTTTCCCACGACTTCATCCAAACTTCCTTCTCCGACCCAGTCATGTCCTCGGAGAACCTCAGAATCATGTTGGACAATTCTTGCCTCTTGAGCCTGTATCTCAAATCTCGGGATCACTTGCCACCATCAAAGTTAACAGCAGAGAGCCCCGCAGCGCCATTGCAACCTCCGTGCAGCTTTACTCAAATCGGCATGGCCCGCCTAGTGACCGACTATATGACGCTCGCCTTTTTAACGGATGTGTTTGTGGTTCCAGAGCACCAGGGGAAAGGGCTAGGCAAATGGATGATTCAGTGTGTCAAGGAAGTTACGGACGCGATGCCGGGATTGAGACGCGTTATGTTTATGGCGAAGAATGCGCCACAGACGGTAAAATTCTATGAGGAGTTGCTAGATGCGAAGATGCATGACCAAGAGAGGGGTAAGGTGGTCTTCATGAGCAGAAGAGATCCAGAGGTGGATTCTTGAGCTGAGTAAGGCAGTGGGTGAAAGCAGTGGAAAGGGCTGATCCGCCGCGGATACGTATCCGCCATACTTTCGAGTGGCGGATGCAGATGGCGGATGCTAAGCCTATTTCGACAACACTGGTCCGTGCGCGCGGACAAGAAAGGCTGGCAATTCTGAAAGACGAAGGTTTTTGTATAGCCGTTAAAGCCGCATGTCATTCATCCACTTCTCTTATTTGGAACTCGAACATTTTGTTTGACGGAACGGAGCTTTCATCTTCAAGTTTTAGAGCCGTCTCCACCCCAGCTGCAGGGACACGGTACTCAAACCTCCTCCCTGGTGCTGGCAGCCTATCACCAGGCAATGGGTAGGGGTAGGGGAGGTATTCAGGCATCAAACCAAGCTGGACTAGGACAGTCGCCTGGTCCCATGAGATATGCTCATGGTAAAGTCGATCGCCACGGATATTGACAATGGATGTAAATGGAATACGAAGATGTTGGCCAGTTGGCGGGATTCCCGGTATCCTGCATGAGATATCATGTTAATAAAGCGAAATGTAAATCAAATTATTTCCATAACAATGATTGATTGGGACAAAAAAACTCACAGCCAATCAATCTCCTTAGTGTGTGTGAAACTGAATATGAACTCATCTATTACTCGATCGATACCGACCGTGCGACTTACAAGTTGCAACGCAGTATCATCTGGATTGCTAAACACGAAATGGTCTTGATAAAATTGAGCGAGTTTACTGCGACCCACACCACCAGTCAACTGTCCAGCGAGTCAGTATTTCTCTATGAAGACATCAATGGGACTTGTAAGGCACCCTGAAGAACAGTACAGGTTATATAGTTCAAGTCTGAGACTAGCTTATCGGAAGATTGGACAAAACTTCACCTACTGTTGGAATATGATTTACATATGGTTCCTGCACCATTGTGCCCATTGTACTATGGACTGAGCGCTTCTCGAATTCAAAGTACGTGTGTTCGTCCCAAATAGCTTCGAGGTCAAAGTTGGGACCTTGAAGATATTTTTTCAGAAACGTGAGGGTCCGGGAGTGGGCTAAAGAAGCCGACGAGACCTTGAAATCGTCATGGCCCGGCAGGATAAAACCCGGCGATGCAGCTTCGGCATAGGTATACTGGGTGAGATTTTCACTTTTCGGCGTAGCGTTCCTACCTGTAAGATGTAGCAGTCCAGGTTTGGAGCTGATTTCCCAATCGTCGTATGCAACGTAAGCTATGATATCATGATTGCTCGCGATTGCAGCAGGCAGGTCCTCGGCAAGCGGAGCCGGGAAGTCCAATTTTGATCCATATACTAAACCAGCTTAGTCCACCATTGCAAGCATGAGAGAGAACGTTCCTGAGAGCTTACTCAAAACTGCAAACTTATCTTTAACATCGCACTCTAGGAGGGATTTGAAGACTGAGACACCTCGCTCCAACGCCTGGCCGATATCCCAGCAGTTTGAGTGCAACGGCTCCGCACTAAAACTCACTCGAACAACGGCGAATCCTTCTTCAGCCCATTTTTGCATAGGATGAGGGTCAAGTGTTACTTCGCATGAGATACCGCTGTGAGCTTCTGGAATGATTATAACGAGACCTGGCCCATGTCCCCGGCGAGAGAGTGGGGGTTGGATGACAGCATTATGAGCGAGCTGTGAGACAGGTGCAGATGGCAGCGGCGTGCCTACTTCGTCCATTTAATGGCTTCGGATTTGCGCCAGGAAAATTGACTTGTTGGAAACTCTGTGATGACGAGTGGCCTCTAGGCAGGGATAACATTCTGTCCACGAAGATCTCGCAGTCACGTGAAGCCCTCTAAGGTCACTTGGAATCTGTGTCTCTACTAATACGATGAATTCTGCCGCCTTCGCATGCAGCAGGCAGGTGAAGCCCAACGCTATGTATCTACAAAGTACGAGTATTGGCAGACAAATTATCGGGAATAGCCTTCTCAAGGATTGGCAAATATCATAGGCTGCTTTGCGGTCGGACAGTTTGGCCGAGCACCTGGACACTTCTAGATTGCTAAACCTTAATTTGGTCAATAAATTTGGAGCCATATCATATACGGGGCCGTAAAAGGCGAAAATTGTCTTTACAATGGGCTATGGAGGTTCTACGGTTTATATTCCGCCTACATTCAAGCAAGTTTGCAGACAGTGTAATTAATTACGTGACAGCCGCACGGGACACAGATGTAATCTACTCTTTCTGCTTCTGCTGTAATCGTGCAGGGCATTAACTTCATTGTGTATAATTGACAGAGATGAGAAGCTGTTTTCTGCTAGCCACAAGCGCCCATAGATGGGAAGCTAACAATGCAGGTTGGTAATCCATCGTAACATGCGGCTCGATGATATCATGACCTCAGTCGGTGTAGAGATGTCGTCGCAAGTGCCCATAGTCAGATTATATTTACGTTTCTTTGTTTAATCATTTACTGCATACCAGATTATGCACCCGTTATGCTATAATACTTGATCTTCTAAGATTTCAGTATGTATCCTTATGTGCACCGTAATAATGGCAAGAGACGGCTAATTAGTGGTCAACGAGTGTAAGGCCAACTTTTCTCTGCCTCCAGCGCCTGCACGTTTCATTGAGGAATGACGATCACGTTCCCTAACGGCACCTACTATGTCTCATTTCGAGTGATTTGGCGAGAATGTTCGCACGATGATCAGCTTCTTTATGCCAAGCTTGGATTAAGCCTGAACTATTCTCCAATGATGACATGAGAAATCAATAACTTGCTCTTAGTTGCACTGCCATACCTACCGACACCATAAGATCATCCCGCATTAATTTCGTCCCACTGCGCCATACCAACACAATCCTAGAACTCCCCCGGAAACAATCGCGGCGGCAGGCGGCACCTTGAACCACGCGCTCTCGGCATACGTGACCGCGGTGACAACCACCCACCACGGATCCAGTGCTAAACTCTGCCCACTACCTGCGTCGGCTGTCAAGTATCCGATTTCCCATAGCCTGTAAACCGCCGTGAAAACAAGGCCAACTGCAGTCGCGTGGACGCCTCTAAGTAGACTGATAACCAGCATCTTGGTCCGGAGCTTGCGCCAGAGACTCTGCACGCCCACTGCAAGCGCGATTCCCGGAAAAAAGATGCCTACGTAGCCGAGGAAAGCGCCTAGAATAGTCGGGTACGTCGACTTGAGGAACGTAAGCGCGCCCAAATATACGGCGAAGTTGAAGTTGGGACCTGGAAATGCCTGGATGATTGCTAGGCCAAGGAGGAAGTCCCGCGAGGAAACCCAGCCGGGCTGGACAACGTATGCGCGCAGCAATGGGATGACTACCGGACCGCCACCGAAGATAATAGTGCCAGCGAGGTACATGTTTGCGAAGAGATTGAGAGCCAGTGGAGGCATAGTGAGAACGCCTCGTGTTACTATGACACTGATGAAAGTGGCTTAAATGCTTGTTAGTCTACCGTAACAAGTATGGAAGTTAGCAAGAGCGGGATGGGAAGTCAATACCGAAGAAGCAGACAATAATGCAGAGACCCCATCCTATTGGGATTGCATGAGTGATCATGTCAGTAACAGGTACCTCAGTCTCTGCTGCAGATTTGGCATTTACTAGGCCTTTGTTATCTATTGCATTCTGTGGCGCAGAGGACTCGGCCGATGCTTTAGCTTTGGCCGAACCAGTCGCTAACCGTCTCTGCACCCCACCGGCAGACGAACCCTGCTCCTCCAAGGGTATGCTATCCCCGATTTCTTCAACCAATCGATCGGGATCCACCGGTTTTCGTTTGAGCTTCGCGCGGAACTTGGCAATTCGCTGACGAAGCCATCCATCCCAGATGAGAGTAGAACCACCGCCGATCACCATGAGTACTGGGAAGTACCAGAGCGCATTGTAGCAAAGACCTGCACAGGCCCCAAATATGACGAGGATCCGCGTAATTTTGTCCGTAATGGCTTTCTCAGACAGCTACATGATGGATTAGCATAGAACGAAGGTCGCGAAGGTATAGGTGATAGCTCACTTGGACAGCTGCCAATGCAATAATGCCCACGGTCGATGCATTGAGGCCAGAGAGAAGAGCGTAGACAACACCAGGAAGGATCGCATGCATGCGTTGGACCCCGAGTGATAGTCCGTACATGCCAATCGCACCAGGAAGACTAGACAGTCAGTATGTGCGTTATACTAGTCAAATGACCACTGCAATTGGATTACCTCCACACCAAGAACACAAAAAGGGCTGGTAAAAATCCAGCGTGGATCAAAGCAATACAGAAAACCATCTTCGTACTGCCTGGCCCCGGAAGAGCCTGACATATTGCAAATAGTTCCTGATACTATGCGTACAGTCAGCCATATGCCGCCCTCACACTAAGGCCGAGAATTCCTCACCGTTTGCTCGTCTACCCACGGCGCCTTACCTCCGCGTCCCTCAACGAACCTTTGATGTAAAATCTGGAAGTGCACTGGTGGTCCGCCGAATGCGGTGAAGCCCAAATCCCAAGTACGAGCGAATACATCGCCAATACGCCACACTAGCTTCTCATTGTTGGCTTGGAACGCGTTGCGCGGGTCGCGCATTTGTTCGCGCAGAGTGCGAATAAGATCCAGCAAAGGCATTGCCCTTGAACGTGAGAAGGGAAGAAAGGATAATGAGTTCGAGATGGCACCCGCCGAACAATAGTTGTACGAGTCGGTGGTGATAACCAATGGGAGCTGGCGAGAGAGCATGTGCCCCGCCAAGTCAGCGGTGCTGTCGTCGACCGGCTGGCCGTTGATATTGCCAACTCAAGAGTTGTCGAGATTGCAGGTCACGTGACTGGTGCCTAAATAGGCTACAACACTTAAAAAACCCATTGGCGCTAAAACTTGATTGCTATTCGGCCCACCAAAACTTAAATTTTTGGGCCCTGTATGGTGCATGCACGTTTAGTCGCGACAATAGGGTAGAACCCTAACCCCGGCGGCCATAATTTTCGAAAAACTCCAAATGTACGAGCTTTAATATTTGTGGGCTGAAACTTCGTATCCTTCGGATCTAGGCCCTTCCTAATTTGGGCCCGGTCGCAGTCATGTAAATATATATATTAACCCCCTCAACTCTAGAGCTCAACGAAGAACAAGATATAACAAAGCGAAAGCATGACAAAACATAAACGGAAACCAAACGCGACACAACGCACAATTGAACCCAGACGATGCTGCCAAGAGGAGCAATCTGACATCAATCAATTTCGAAGCTATCAGGAAGCCTGCGATGTGATTTGTATTTCTTGGCGGCAAACGTCGCCTTGCCATCAAGGTCCATAGAGTAGGCATGTATATATCGCCATGCCATGTGAGCAAAATGGCGGACGCGTTGGGCCGGAATCTCTGACAAAATACGGGGGACCCTTATCTTCAACTTAGCGAAGGAATAATCGCACTCCGCGCGCATTTGCCTCTTGGCATGGCCCCAAATCCGTTCTATAAAGTTGCATTCGCAATGAAACTTCGGATACATTGAGAACAAGTGCCCATGCGACCTAACAGCGATCTCGAGCCGCGACGGTTGCGATCGAAAATCGGCCTGCTGAGCTAACAGGTGAGTCGCACAACATTCCGTAGTCTGACACAGGTCTATTTCGGCCGCCTTCTTCTGACACAGTCGGGGAAGCTTGTCACGCCAGAGCTGTAGCTCTTCTAGGATTGTGCGCATGCCCTTCTGCCAACCAAATTTTGGATGACCCTCTGGGTAGCACATTTCCTGAACATAACGTTGACCGTTAAATTCGAAGTACCCCGGTTTAACGAAGCCCTTCATCTTCTTATCTTTCAGAGTAAGTTTCCTAATTGCGAGAGCATCAGGCGGGAGCGCCTGGTGATTGCTGCTTTGATCAAAGCAAAATAAGCCAACACATCCGGGGTGTGACTTTTCGAAAAATCTCGATGGTCTTCTCAAGCTGTTGAACCATATCACTCGAGACCCAGAAACCATCACGATTTTTCCCGGGCTCGATGACTTCCCGAGCGTATTGCCCTTCAAACTGCAGGGAACCATGACAAGCGCAGCAGAAGTCGGATACCATCAGACCTAAGCCTTGGCCTTTCTTCTTAATGATGGACTCGCCTCTTTCCGTCCAGGTAACAGTCACATCGTCATTACTATTAAAATAGCATTCATCACGAGTTACCAGAACAATTTCCTGCTCCTTTTCGTCAAGGTTAGGCAATATGACTTCAGTGCAATCCTCGCCACCGTATTCTCTCATTTTTGTGCGGTAATTCATCATTTTCGACGCCCAAGACTTACGATATTCAATAACATCAGGACGTTCGTGACCATCATAGTAAATATCTTTCGTGTGAGCCTTCAAAGTGAAACCCCACAGTGTCAAGTATCGCGTAATTGTATGTAACGAAATAGTCGCTTTATTCATTGACCCACTGAATTCGGGATAGACAACCTGTTCGTAATACGCCTTAAGCTTTGTTGCAGTCCGAGCATTTGGAGAGAGAGATCGAAAGTAAGCGAGACATTGTTCACGAACATCTTCATCATCCAATGCTGACTTCCATTTAGTGTGCTTCCCACGCTTGCTGAGAGGAGGCAAAGACTCAGTAAGTTCATAAAGTTTGGCCCATCCTCTGAGACTCGCGCCATGTATACGCCTTTGTCAAAGCTGTAAAATGCGGCATTGATGAAGCTTTCATCTTTCCCGTTCCCTTGAGTTGGTCTATGTAGTAATGCTTTAGTACGGTAAGTTGCAAACCTCGTCTGCTGGCATCTTCTTTTTGCTCAGAAGGCGAATCTCGATCCTCTCTAGTAGAGCACGGATATTGACTGGGCTCTTTGCCCCATAAGAATCGTCTTCAACCGCGTTTTCGTCTTCACCATCGTTCAGAGTCTCTTCTAATTCAAGTTGACTCGTCTCATGCTCCTGTTCCTTTCTTTTCCCGTCTTCAGACACAGTGGCAGTTGAAACCGCAGACGTTGTAAAGTTGAAAGCCGTCAGTGGCTTTACAGACGCGTCGACGTTCCGAAATTTAGCTCTGAATCGTCGTATCGATCGCTCAGATCCACCCGGCCGTGTCGTATATTTCAAACTCTTCTCAGGTCCTGGATGAAAATTCAAACGCTTTAAAGCATTGTTGATTTCGGACTGGCTTAGATGAATTTCGACCAAATGAAGCTCCTCCTCATCTAGAATATCTTGATCTCGACCAGCACGCGACTCAGAGGGGAATCGAGCCGTCTGATTGGCTATGTCGAGCCTCTTCATAATATTTATTCTTCCATTAAGAGACCGCTTATGGACTTCTTACTTGGGCGCGCCATACGGGAATTTGTAATATTGAGATGTGATCGAATATGTTTGTTTACGCGTTTTACGCGTTTTGGCGTTGGGCACCCTGCCACAAAAGGACAGCATTATTCACTATTCTATTTTAGGTAAGCTGACTTCCTAAATAGAATATATACTTAGCCTAATTAGGAAGGTAGGGGTAACATTTGGCGGCCATAATTTTCTTTCACCATAGTTAAGGACCAACGTACCCGGTATATTGTATGAAGTAGGACTTCGTCAATTTATAGCTTTATAATTGAAAAAAAAGTACAATCCGTATAAAATGGCGTAATGAACGCATTATTTATTCCCGCTGAAGTTGACGATGTCCAAAGCGACTGGTGTTCATATTAAGTTGTATAAAAGTAATGGGCATTTTGGGGCTCCTTAGACATATCACGGCTTGGATAGTATTTACGATTTGGGTCAGAACATGGGGCAGGCGTTCATTGCACCGGTGCGTGCCAGGCTTCTGTCACTCTCTACAAGCACACGTGTTGGCACCATTCCGTTTCCGCTGGCGTCAGCCCGTGAGCTGACGGCCCTGGGGATGCTCGGGCGGTCTTCGAATCTACTTCTACCTAGCAGCGTATGCAGGTGTCTCCAAGGAGCGACGCGAGGATATTGTTCCGATCACTATCATTCGTCATTTACAATCAGCTTCATTCATGCCGACAACGGTTTACAAGGTATGTACTAAATTTAACAAAGTCCACATAGCTCATCTCTGCCCGTGATAATTGATGTTAACTTCGAAGAAATCATAGTCATTTAAGTGCAGCTTTATTCTCCATACTTAATTGAATTAGGTTCTACCCGTGGTAATTGTCCACTGGCGCCTCATCTTTGATGGCCATGTCGACCTTGGCCGGCCGCAATTGAACTCGGGAGAGGACCGTCCTGTATCGCTTTCAGCGATTCCTGCAATTGCTTGAAATTTGATGCACCAAATATGATAGCATCGCCATATTTCGCATCCAAATGCGAGTGAAACGTTGCCCACCGATAAGCCAACGCTGCCTTCGTCACCCCAGCCTCTGCAGCAATAGATTCCCATTCGCCCAGTGCAGCCAGCACCTTGGGTTTGCCGTAGAGATTGGAATATATCTGATTCTTATCCCACGGACCACCCTGGATACCTGCCTTTATCGCCTCCGCGGTCTTTACAAGAAAACCACCTGCGATTGGTGAGTACGCCCGGATGCCAAGCTTTCGCAATAGAGGAAAGAGGTCGGATTCGTAACTCCGCGCCACGCATTATAATTTCCCTGGAGGACAGTTGGCAGAACATAACCTTTAGCTAACATGATGTAGATTTCCTGGACTTGCGCTGGAGTAAAGTTTGATAGTCCGGGTTTCCCCCCTCCAGTCCATCGAACTGATAGCCATCATATCCCCACTCTTTCACGACGATGTCAATATCAAATTTTATGCTTGATCGAGTACCATCTGTCATCTGTAACCATCCCATCCCCCCAACGGATTTGGCGAGAAACCCTGAAACCCTTGTCAGCACTCAGAAGTCACCCATCACCCTAGCCCCGGACGCTTCATCAAAGAGTCGCCCTTCTTACCCTAACGTAGTCATCAAGCGTCAGTGTACCCCTGACTCAGGTACCTATAAATCGTGCACAGTGATGCCGTGCGGGGTCATTCATATTCTGCTCTAATGCCGCATGATCGTAGATCCCTACTCTGGAAAGTAGAGTTGAATGATTGTATTTTCAGCTGTACTGCTATTGTGAGGTTCGGGATATGTACCACCAAATCCAGAGAAGCTGGAATTAAGTGTTTTAAAATTTAGTACGACCAAAGGATCGAGAGAGTCTTATCATACCCGCCTCGCTTGGACCTTGCCGAGGTAACTACGCGAATGTACCTGCGGGCCCATCGGTCGGGCGGCACCACAATGAAACCACGCATAAACGAAACATTCAGACGAGAGGAGGCGGCTGCCCCGTGCACGCCAGCCCTTGGTACCGCTGACAAGCTCCAAGAGCTCGTGCTCCTGAGGGCCTCGTAGTGAGCCGCACTATCACTGCACTACGACTGACGTCACTATGTCGAGCACTACCTACGTCCGTGCTGCTCGGGTCGACAACACGAAATTGGATGCGGCGTTGCTAATCGAGATCCTCGAAGGTGCCAAGGAAGGCCTCCTCACTCACCTCCACGATGAAATCGAGCACCTTTCGGACTCGCACTGCGTCCTGTGTTCTCGGAGGTTGAGATCAGAGAGATGATGGACGCTTCGCGGAAATACGCTCTGAAGCATGGCGATCCCTTCGTGGAGCTGCCCTTTACCATGGGGCCCACGCCGCCCGAGTACAAAATCTGGCCGCCGCGGCCGTGGATGGTTGCGAAGGTGATCCTGCCGTGGGTTATCGCGAGGCGGCATCGGGGATGGTGGAAATATGCACCATATTCGATGTCGTAGGCGCATGAGCTCTATGGAGTGCGACTTGTATTACGTATCGGCGAACATTTCTGTCTTATAAAGTTAAATATGCCATGCAATATATTGACGATACGTTTCTGGCTTCACTGCTAGTTCACTCTATCCTGACGTTCAATCGCACCGTAACAAGTTCAACAATGCCAATCAAACCTTAAAGCCCATTGGCAAGCTCAGCTGCAGCTGCAGGAGCATCGTTTTTCACGAGTGGCCTGGCCCAGCATTTCAATAGCTTATTGGACGGGCAATTTCTTGAGCTGTTCTCACGTGCCTGGTTTCTACGTCATATTCTCGCGTATTTTTGTGCAGCTAGGAAGGAAAATGACCCTTACCCTCGACGTTACTTCTGGAGGGTACTTATGAGCGGTACCACATTGAACATTGAACTCTGCTTGGATTTACTATTCCATATATAGTCTAGTGCTCAACTCTCCAGCTAATGCGTAAATACCCTTGCCCTTATTTACGAATTCTAGAGTTGAAAATCCACATACACTTTGCGTCTGCTAAAACCCCTTCGTCGGCCGGACTGCTGCCTGGTTCAGTGTGCGAAAGACCAAGGCCACTTCAAGGCCATCATGAACTGAACTCTATAGGGACCACACTGCTCTTCATTGTGGTAGCGCAAAAGGCGATCGTTCAGAAACTTACAGCGATCGAATCGCTGACGGAACGTGACATTCGGTTTATTAGGAGACTGATCTTCAACTTACACTGTCATGGTATTGATATACTCTGTTCCGACAAAACCGGTACGCTTATGGCTAATCAGCTCAGCATACGTGAACCATACGTCGCAGAAGGTCAGGATGTCAATTGTGGATGACGGCCGTTGCCGGGTTCAACGCCAACTTCACGGCTCTGAAAGCGATGACAACCCCTTATTATTTTTCCGGCTTCCTAGACCCTTCATGGATTCTTTAGAGATGCCATCTGACGGCTGGGCTCGGTGCCCTTCTAGCGACGATGATAACACCCTGCCCTCTCTATGCCACCCCCTCCTGAGACCGTCTCTCCGGACGTTGATACCGCAAAGGAGTCGATACGGGCCTGGGCGGAAGCATGGATACGCGATACGGACTCAGCCAAGCAAGGCCCGAAAGAACGGTGATATCTCCAAGGTCTTCTTACAGTGCGATTGAGGGGGGACAGTACAGTAGCAGACATAACGATGAGTCTACCCGACAGCGTCATCTAACCGGCTCCTGAACAGCTTTTCTTAAGCTTCCGTCGCAAGGTAGCCTGGGGTAGTCAACGTGTACTTGGCGCAGAGAATCTCCCCATCAGGGCGCGTGAGATGGTCGAGGATCTCGCGGTGCAGTGGCTCGCCTTTCCCAGTTCCAATCTGGAGAATTCGAAGGTTGGGCTTGGAATGAATCAATTGCCGAATGAACTCTTTCCGTTCCAGCTTTGCGAGATATTCGTAGACGCGCGGTAAAGTTCCCTCTGGCAGGATGTGCTCCTCAGCACCTGCATTTTTGTCGGTGGAGTCTGACTGGATACTATCGAATGGTCACTCCAAGCAATGTACCCGGGACCAAGCGTCAACCTTGCGGGCCATGATAAAAGCGGCATTTACTAAGACATCCTGTCTTGCCAATACCCTTTTTTGACAGCGAGGCTCGCCGACGCCTGAAGGACTGCAGTATCTGACCTATGACGAAATACACAGCAGCTCGATCAAAGAAATGCTTGAATATTTCAGGTCAATTGATCAGCCGAAACTGTTCAGGTATTATTGGAATAACTGGTACCGGCCCGACTAAAAATGTTGGGTCCCGATGGGAGCTAGCGTCACTTTGTGGCCGGCCAGGCTCCAATGCTACGATTCCTATTTCGCGAACGACAAGCGATTGAGAGTCATTGGAGAATCCTAAAGAAGGATTATGCCGTCACGATTCGTTACACCCAGGCTTGATGTCCTGACTTATATTGTCTGTAATGGGCTAGTTAGTTCT
Organism: Lipomyces mesembrius; assembly: GCA_038497805.1. Classification (NCBI taxonomy): domain Eukaryota; kingdom Fungi; phylum Ascomycota; class Lipomycetes; order Lipomycetales; family Lipomycetaceae; genus Lipomyces; species Lipomyces mesembrius. Next base: position 232,769 of record MU972913.1, read on the forward strand.
GCAATCACGTGTACGCACAAGTAGAGGCAGGGCGCGAGAAGCCCAGCGCATACAAAGACTTCGTGCATTTATGGAGAAAGTGTGCGGAAGCCATTAATCAGAACACCATAGTTAAACGCGACGAAGTCTATCATACCGACAAGGACCAATGTTGTGCAGCTGTTCGTCATTCATTCTGAATTCGCGATATTTGTGCAAGCACTTGGTATCCTTTTATTCCCGTCCACGAGCTGATGGTAGTGGAAGGTTTGTTGTGCAACCGCCACCAGCGTATACCCCGCAGCTGTTTCAGGAATATTTGCCGCTGATCAGGTTCAGCGAGCATGACATTAACGGGCCAGCGACTATCAGTTCGGGCGTGGACTTGTCTGACTGTGCTGACGATGATGATTCTAAAGATGATTCTAGGTCAGTCTCCTATGCCGAGGAGTTGAACTCACTCGAGGTTGTACCGGCGGGAGATCCTGAGGCCGCTGAAGAGAATGATGAGAATATTAAAGATTTTATGCGGGTCGTGCATTGGGCTTCCGGTCCAGTGTGCGAGTCCGATCCGAGAATGCAGCGCGCTTTCTATCGCTACTTCTCTAATAACGCCGCATTGTTTCTTGGGAAGTTCAAAAGGCCATACGAAGCGGCCATCGGAATATCGCGCTCAGTATCTACTGATACCATCAGAAAGACTCCGAAGTCGTACTATTACAGTCGGCCTCAGAACCAATCTCGTAAGTCTCGTGACGAATGAGTTTGCATCACTGACGATTTTTCTCACGATTATGTTTAAGGCTATCACTGAGTCCGGAACAACGAGTAGAAAATGCTAATGAAATTCACAGTTCTCGAAGTCCTTCAATCAATTCGATAGGCGTCATGTTATTTCACCAGCAGCTGTGCAGGCCTGAAGTCATCAGCGGCGTGTCTTTCCCGCTCATTTCTTGTCAGTGAGAGTTAGACGGTGATCGTGTTCAATTTTGTCTTCATAAACCGAGGACTGTAGGCCTATTGGATTAAGTCCTGATAAATTAGTCGAGGGAATAGGAGTTGACTTGCTTGGATATACCCACTTTAGTGGCCCCCCTCAAAAATCAGCCTTGTAGAATTATCGTGGGCCTCCTCTAGGCAGGTCGAGTTTCTGTCGTCATGCAAACACTAGCCCTAACACGCCTTCATCGATCCGTCTCCAGCTCTCATTATAAGGTTTCCATACTGCAAGCTCAAGAGCACCAACCAGTTTCGACTTGTGCCACATCGATACCTTTTCCTTCGGCCCGGATGACATCAACGTACTTGATCTTGGTCCTACTGTTGACCGCGAAAACCTCTATATCGAACTCAGAAATTCACCCAAATCGGAATTCCTCCATTAAGTAACATCAGATGGCATTTCTTACATCCCCGGGCCGTGTAGCCGTTTGTACCAGACTGCGATCGGCATACGCGGCGACGAGCACTATCGCCATGATGTCCTTTCATTCGTTGCCAGTGCGTCTGGCATTGAACGAGAATGATACAAGTTCGTCTCAGTCCATATGTTAATTAGTAGTGGCATTTCTGTTCCCTCTACTAATGATTACTTCTACCAGACCGCGACCACCTACAGGATATCTACGAACAAGAGAAAGAAGCCCAGCTGAAACTCGCCAGGCAAGGAAAAGCAAAATGGAACGAGGTACTTGCCAGCAACAGTGAATCGGATGTAAGAGGAGTTTTCTCTCTCCACTTTATGTATTTGGCATGTTCTCCAGAAGGTTTCTGATCCTATTTAGGTCAAAGCAGATCGGGGAGAGGTGAATAAGGATCCCATTTTCAAGAGGACGCAGGATAAGATAGAGAATCGTCGTCGGTAAAGGCAGGTATGCGGACATCGCTCAATAGTGAGGTGATCTGAGGTGTTCCTGGTAAGGCTTAGCCTGGTAATGATCTACTATCCTTACGGCCTGTTACAAACCATGAGGCCAGCTTAGAGTAGTATTTGAGCTAAAATAAGATTTATTCTTATGAAGTATGTATATCAACCACCGCGTAGTATCAATCATCATGTTGTTCAGGTCGAGCATATTAGATTCGGCATTTGGTACGATGGAAATTCCTTAGAATTGTAAGACAATGGTTGGGGAGGTTTGATACCGTTCAACTTGTCCGAGTTCCTGTCGATAACAGAGCGCGAAGCATATCTATGCATCCCATCTCTCGAGCTGCAACATAATTTAGAAGAATTTGCCTAAACCACAGCTGTCGTAAGACAACACCTCGCCTACGTGGAACCGACCAACCAGAACGCGCGATCCAACAGCGCAATCAGTTTTCGAATCATTTCGAAAAATTGAGTGATAAATTCATCGCTTATTACTCTGAGTGGACGAAGAATTTTGCTTGTTGCGGAGTATTATTAATGGCTGTGGGCTGCCATGATTCTGGCCTTTGTTGCATTAACTGAATTGTGACGTCATTTCCGTTCCCATCTCTACAAAACCACTTATTCCCCATTGCAATACAGTAATCGAGTTGGTTATCATTCGTATTCGCCAACTTGGGATGAGATTATCTCTGGTTTATTTACAGTGTAAATATATCATCGACTAAACATCTCACGCGCCGTTCTGTCTTTTCGGGCTGCCTCACAGACCTTCCATGCATTGACTAGATAGGTGGCAGATAAGGTATGGCAGCAAACGAGTACCCGATCGACATCACGCATGTCAAAGACGGACGAGCCCGTAGCGGCCGGACCGTGCTGGTAGATCGGGTTTGGCCTCGGGGCCAGCGCAAGGATGAAGCACCGTGGGATGAGTGGCTCAAGACAGTAGCCCCGTCAACTGTGGTACGGCCACAACCGAGACAAGCATGAGGAATTCATTCGCCGCTACAGAGCCGAGCTTGAAGGTGAGGAGCAGGCTAAGGCGAAGGCTTTCGAGCGCAACTGCTGCATCACAGCGACCGCTTGACCCTGATGACCGCCACCAAGGACCTAGAGCTCAGCCAGGCTCAAGTCCTAGCAGACGTGCTGGCCAGATCATAACGGACCTGAAGCATGAATTAGCGGTTCACTGACTTTAAACGTTGGATGAGTTTCGTCGGTGTAAGATAACCTGGGAGATTGAATCCTGTAAGACATCAGATTATAATGGATGACGCAGGACCGGTGCCAAACTCAGAGCTTCCTAATGGCATGGCAAGGCTTCATGTTGCACATATTATCCCATTCAGTGCGAGTCATCGTAATCCATTGAGACTTATGCTTTCACAATTTGCAGGTAAAGATATGGAAGGTTTACTAACTGGCCAAGGCATCAACGATCCATCTAATGCACTATTATTAGATGCGACAACTCGTGAGAATTTTGACGCATTCAAGATTGGTCTGGAATGTCAAAATGACTGATCAGAATGCTAGTGCCGCGGAGGACTCTACCTATATCAGTTTCTCACCACTTGAAGGCGAGGAACTCTTCTTTGGCCAAGGACCTGAACAGGTTGCATTACCTTCAGCTCTCCTGTGCAATATCCAGTTGGCTGTTGGCCGTGTATTACGTGCTAGTGGTGCAGTCGAGACTATAGATAAAATTCTTGAAGATGAAGAGAATCTTAATTGCGGGAATCTGGAAGGTGACTACGGGCTTCGAGTGAGTGTCTCATATCTTGAGCGAGAATTGAGAGCTTTGCAAGGTCTTGACGAGCTGGTCATCGATCAGCAGGACAGTATTGTGGACCCCGATAGCGAAGACGTTCTTCCAGTTACTACTTACAGTATGTACATAATATGGTATCCAGAATCTTTGGGTAGAATCATTTTACACCATGAATAGTAAAATTTTTTCGTCGTCAGGCGAGTGCTGAAAGCGAATTCAAAGTCATATCTTCTCGATTCCCAGATATTTTTTTCTCTATATATATAATGATCTTATGATCTTATGTTACCTTCGCGTTTACGTCGTCATTAAAAGAATTGACATTCTTCTCGTTCTCCTTCTCCACTTCTATTACGTCGTTTTGTCTTTTAAGAAACCACTTGGCCTCAGAACATTTGTGGGACGTTTGCAGGACACCGATTCCCGTCAGATCCATAATATTTCTCAGAGCCGGCTCGACGGGTTAATCCAAGAGAATCCTGCATGGCCATTGTTTCAGGAGCGAAATGACGTTAGGGTGGTTGGCAGCGCTGGAGCGTACGCCCAAGCTGTCGAGAACTGAGCATACACAGAGCAAGCGAGGAGCAGTGACCACGCACTGAAGAACAATGTTAGAAGGACTGCACATAATGTAGTCGAGAAAAAGATAATGTGAGAACCAGGAGCCCTGTGAGGTGACATTTTCTGCATGTCTGTCAGAAACAATTTCTGCAACAGGAAATAGACCAACAACTGTCCTCGCAAAAAAAAATGGTCCTTTGACATTCATGCCATAAAAATCACAAAATTTTCCTCGGCTTTAATTTTCAAATCCTTCATTAACACGACACTAGCGTTTGGCACAAAGTACATCCATCTTCCAAATCTTGTCATTCTTCTGCGACAAGTCGCTCCAACTTCTTTGTCAGCAGACGCATCGGATGAGTAGTTTATCTATCCTTCGCCGGCGAGGACCACAGCGATGGTTCTACCACTACCTTCTGCTCCGCTTTGATTAGGGCAACATTTCCTGTGAGAGATGAGGGCATGACGAATATTGTTTGTGAGCAATTTATTCAAACCCGTGCCGTAGAATAGTAGCCCGTATTATATGTAGCAGACGTTAAGAAATCTCGCGCTGCATTTACATAATGAATTTTTTGCACTGCCTTTAAAATTACGTCCGATACAATTCGTCAGCTGGCAGTCAATATCAGTTTCTCCACTCATCGCGCAAATACCCAAGCACACACATAATCTAAATCCAAAGTAATGACAAAAACACTTGCGTTGTTCATATAACATCTGAACATATGCTTGCGGACATCCTCACTAAGACGTTACCGAAAGCTACTCTTCAGCGACTTCGAGGTACTCTCGACATGGCGTAATTAGTCATCGCACTGTCAGGCAGGTTGAGGGGGAGTGTTGGAGTATAGGATCCACCCTCACTTCCAGCCAGGTCATGAGTTTTGTCGCTACGTCATGACTTCTCCCTTTGCCTCTCATGAGGACGAGTGTCAGTCCTTCCAGGCAGGTCAAGAGTCGGTTAGCTACGTCATGACCCCGCTCTACGTGTGCTTGAGTGTTCTCACGCAGGTCATAATGTGCTTTGGTATACAAATGTGGTATAGCACATGTGTAATCAGTGGGGAGAGTGCGGGGAATATAGTGCTTTCTAAAAACTGCACTTCAATACTAAACCCTCTCACGCGTAGCCTCTCGATGTCTTGCCGTATCCAATTAAGCCGTAATAACTGTCTTTTGATGTGGGAACCGATTTAAGTAGCGATTGATCCATTCGTGAGTCTGCAGCGTCGTGGCCCTGACATACTACAATGAAGTAATATAAGCATTCGTATCGGCCGATTATGACCGTGAGGCACTCCCCTTCGCGACCAATGACTAGCGACGAAAGAAAGCAAGGTGTGATAAGCCCAGGTGGCCCAATGAAGATGGAGAGTGGGAGAGTTAACGATTCGGGATGAATCTATGGAGGGGAAGGAATGATGTCACAGGCGAGGGTGAATGGGGCGTGGCCACGTGCGGTGAGAAGTCCTAATGTAGATTAGCGCGGCTCGCTTAGATACCTAGAGCCCAACCCCGAGCTGGGCCACGTGCAGCGATAGTGATGTGTAGATTAGCGCATCTCGCTCAATACCTAGAGCGTACGCACGAGGCTGAGACTTTCATTGGAGATTCATCGATTGTTGCCCGCATCGTCAGGTTCTGAGCTCATGTGTGTTACCACAACCCCTCATGAAGTACTTCCATTGAGGCATAAATGTTAAGCTTCTCGTTGGGTACGGGTTATCATCCTAAATATGCACTTTGATTGTACCTGAGTGGCATATGCTTGAGCCAGAGCTTTGGTGGCCGTGCTGATAATACAGTACCACTTTTGTTCTTTGTCTGGTCAGCACTCTCGTATGATGACTATCAGCATCGTCATCATACAGGGTTTACTGCTATGGGCAGTGCTCTGAAACTTCCTTTAAGGTTACCTATTGCAGTGCTGAGAGCATATGCGGATCTGGGACAACACTAGGTTGTAGTACGTATTGCCAACCCTTTCCTTCTCTGGCATTTTGAATGGCATAGGAAGCCACTTGTACAACGGGTAGCCTGAGTCTGCCCAACACATCTCATCCTACAAGAGAGTATCTCGCATATTAAATAGTCTTGTCATCTTGAGACACCAATTGTCAGGTCTAGATCCAGGTACTCCAACGACGTAGTCAATTATCTTGCCATCAGGAGTGCAGATAAGCTTAAATTATTTGTCAATGTAGTCAAGTCAAGAGGAGGTTGACATACCTGAACATTAAAGGAATAATTCGACTTGTGATCAAAAGTATATCGCCGTAGTAGTGAGGCTTGGCAAAGATCGGTACCAACGTGCCATCAATCATGCACCAACCATCTCCCACTCAGCGCAAGACATGTCCTCAACCCATTGCTTGTATTGTTCTCTTTCCGCAGGCGAAGGCCATTTAACAGCGGGGAGTGTCCGTTTCGTGATGCAGTCGACCGTTCCAATTCCAACACCTGCCCAAGATGCGACCTATTCCATTGAAGCGCCATTGCCATAATGACCCAAACGATACAGCAGAATGGCAAGGTGTATCTCAATTGAATTTGCCCTGCGTGCAGCCATTGTTGCGAATACTGGAACTTCCTTCAAAGTGCTAACTAGGGCATCAAAAGTTTCGGGATATACTCTAAGCTTCTTGCGAAATATCTTTGGGTTATGGTCATCGCAATAGTTGAGCAGAAGATCAATATTTGCTAAACTTCGCAGAATGGACTCCCTCTTGTTCACATATCTAACGCACTGAAGCTTTGCAATCATTAATACAATAGCAGCTGGAAGCATAAGTCTATAGTCCAATGTTGAAAGGATAGATTGGACATCGTGCGTTTCTTCGTGGTCCCCAATATTATCCTCTGCCAGTAATAGTCTTGCTTCCGACATGAGAAAACACATTTCCAAAACAAATTTTCATCACCTAGAATAGCTTTTAGACATTTTGGCTGGAGTTCGATAGACGTGACATAAACATACCTAAATCATCTTTCGTCGCTTCATGATAAGTCATAAACAGATTCGTGCAAATATAAATACTCGCTGTTAGGGCCCAGTGAAGTACTCGAATGAGTAGAGTACGGCTGAATAGAGTGGCCATTAGTATTCTCTAGAATAGAGATTTCGATGTACGCGTCGCGCGTTATTTACTTCTGACAATAATCAAACAGGGAGGGTAAATGACAACGCTGGCAGGGTAATAAATAATCAAAGGAGTTTTGATTGGCGGTGATTACTTATAATCCCCAACCCCGAACAATAATCAATATCAGCCAAATTGATTTTTATCATGAAAACCCCTAATCGTGATGCTGAACACGACTATGCTTCCAGGCGCATCACTGTAATACTGACACCTATAATCTGAAGTAGAACCGAAGATGTCGGTCGAAGATGAGCGTAGCCTGTTATGTTGCTATTACGATGTCGCGAGAGATTATAGGGCTGCTCTGAATGCGGATATCCGCCTCTGACAGTATCCGCCATTGCAAACGTGACGGATTTGTATAACGATATTCCTATCCGCCTAATTATATCCGCCGTAAGTCCGCTTTAATCGGATAATGCCACTGATCGTTGCTCTCTAGCCTAATTTCGTTACAAACCGTATAGTGTGATGACAGACGATCAACATGATTGGCGCCAGTGAGATACAAGCTCTAGCAATGATGGCCGTGATGGCTAGACTGAACAGCAGAGAATGCGGATGACACCTTCGAACAGCCAGCTCAACTCACAATCGTCGTTCACTTTCTCTCACATTGGCAACACAACTCGAGCCAAAACGTCACACTGCTGTCAAAGCGGTTAGCCTGTCACGCCAATCTGATACCTATATATCGCCGATCATGTGGATCCGTACTTATAGAAGTGGAAGACTAGACAACCAGACTGTGACCTTTAATAATGGTGACAAGGTAGTGGGTGAAAATATCGTAGTGAGTGAAAATATCCTAGTTGGCCGAGAGTCACGAACTTAACTGTATATTGCCTTGGGAGTTTCATTTCTGAGGACCGTTGAGCGGGAAAGTCGCGAGATCTTCTGAAGGTATCAAAATTCCCATATCTAGCAGGATCATCCCTAGCATATATATCCCTGTGATAAACCCTTCAAATTGATATCCGAAGACACCTCGAACTATAACTATTCATTCCCGAGTTGCATTCATCCTATATTAAACCAATCCATATTATTTCAAAGCTCACTAAATCTACATAAACAAGCGCGAGAGCTAATAACAAACACAACATTGATAAACAACGCTGTACTAAGCAAATAAAACAAAACCCACTTTTTTTCCGAAAACTTCAGTAACACACAAAACAAAAAGGTACAAAGAGGCTCTATAACACAAAAAAGTGCCTTAACACATACTAAACTTGAAACCGGAGATTGAAAACTAAATAGATGATAAATCACCACGGAATCGCGACGCGATGACAACTAGATATTAACTAATTACGAAACAAATAAAATCAAACCAACACCCAAATTGATACCCAGAATAAGAACATCACATAATAATCGACGGTGTCTCGATGTTGGACGTGATAGTCTTGTGGGGGAGAACTGAACCACCGTTGACATAGACCTCGTCAGCGACAGTGACGTCGTCACCGAGAACAGTAACACCCTCGAGACGAGCCCAGCGGCCGACAGTGGAATTCCAGCCAACTATAGAGGACTTAACCCAGGCGTGATCTCGCACACGCGAGCCCTGCAGGATAACACATCGCTGGAGACGGACACCATCACCGACAACGACATTAGGACCAATGGTGACATTGGGCCCAATCCGGCAGTTGTGGCCAATCTTCGCAGAGGGATCGATCAAGACATTTCCGCCGTGGACAAACACCTCGGTGGTGGGGGTAAGGAGCTTAGATCCCTTCTTGGCGAGGGAAGAGAGATAGAGACAGGTCCCGGACAAGAAGTCCTTGGGCTGACCAACGTCCATCCAATATCCCTCAAGATCGAATGAGTAGAGTGAGCCATCCTTAGCGAGAGCAGGGAAAGTTTCTTTCTCAATCGAGGTAGGACGGAGCTCAATTCGGTCAACGACGGACGGGTTCAAGATGTAAATACCAGCGTTTATACGGTTCCCAACAAACTCGACTGGCTTTTCCACGAATCGGTCAATCTGGCCAATAGTGTTCGACTTGTGAACTATGACACCGTATTTGGAAGGCTCTTCAACCTTGGTAGCGACAATTGTTGCTTCACCGCCATGCGAGCGGTGGAACTCGGCAAGCTGCAGGAATGGATAGTCGCAGATGATGTCCGAATTGAGAACAAAGAAAGGGGAGTCGTCCTTCTGGAGAACGTCGGCAGCAAGCTTGAGAGGGCCAGCAGTACCAAGGGGCTCGGTCTCTACTGAAAAGGTGATTGTGATATTGTACAGCTCCTCATACTTCTTAAGTGCAGCAACCATAATCTCCGGTCGGTAGTTGACGGCGAGAACGATGTCGGTAACACCAGCAGCGGCAAGAGCTTCGACTTGATGGAGAATCATAGGCTTGTTCCCGAACTAATAACGCGTTAACAATTGATATTCTTCGTGGAAATACAAGTCCAAAATTTTGACGCGTCTCGGAGACAAATTACCTCAACAAGGGGCTTGGGGAGCGTCAGAGTGAGAGGACGCAGACGCGTACCATAACCACCAACGAGAATTAATCCCTTCATTATGGGTAGTTGTGGATACTAGGGAAAGAGGAAAGAAAGATGTAAAATGCGAACGCAAAGCACAAAGGTTGAACAGTTGAGAGAGAATATGGTCAAAGAACGAGAGAACGGGCAGGGCAAGGCGTGGGGCCGGGAGGTATTTATCAGATATAGCGTGTATGCAGCAGCACCGACGCAGCAGTGGTGCCGCCGAGCAACACAAGGACTCGTGTACCTAACCTACCCGGCTCTCCGAACTCCCAGCTACACAAAGAACATGCTATGCTATTTTCGGAATACCTGCGATTACTTCCACTTAAAGTTTAGGCAAAATGCTTGATTGTTTCGTGACTATTCAAAGGGCTCAAACATATTGATATAAAAATTTCAGTTAAATGCAATGCAGTATACTTCAGTATAAAGGAGCATTTCGTCCACAGATGATGATGATCTAGAGACCAACCGAGAAGTCACAAATTTGCAATTAATGTACCGTCAGATTGTTTGCATCGGTGGCAAAGCCGTGTAAAAGTCTTGTTTCCAAAATAATAACTTTTGGACGCTCCTATATGTTCGCGTTCTAATCTGTAGTAAGTATTCAGCGGCCTATAACATAATAAAATGGAATTACTGGTATGTCTACTCCTTCGGTAGACACTCTACTAGGTTTCGGCAGCTGCAGTTAACTGTTCCTAGATAACTATGCTGGGGATATTTCTACAGGATAAATGGTTCCAAATTACTTTACTTTCCCAGTGATCTTAGCTTCCGCGACGTATGCTAAGTACTGGACTTCACCCATCAGGCCGGGTAATTACTGTCAAGTTAAGGTGGCCGCCGCGAGACTGCTGTAAGCGTATTCACCGACAATGGTTGGTGCTGCGCCGCCCGAAAATAGCACTGTCGTCAATAGTCCCCACCCTGTCGCCGCGCAGCTGCAGAAAAGAACATCTGGCCCGCTGCAGCCAGCAGTGGCCCGAATCCCGCAACCCGCAAATCCTCCGACTGGGATACCGTTACATGTGCTGTAGCTCGCGCAGTCCGCATGTATTACCTATAATAATTGATCGTATCCGGGTGCGAGTAGGACTGTGAAATCCATGAAAACGGACTATTATCTCTGAATGAGGATGAGAGCCGCAGTTTTTTGGAAGCCGCCGGCAACGAATTGATTTACCGCCTCCAAATTGTGCATTTCTGGCCGTTGCGTGTCCAGCTGCAAATAATGAGGCACACCTTAATTCGCTGTTGCTGTCCACAGCCTATGAGATCTAGTCAACTCATCCACAGGGGTATACTGCATCGCCGCAAACAGGCATGAGGCTCGCCACTGTAGCGCGGCGCGTGCTACAGTTCGCAACTGCACGTTCCAGCGGTGACAAAGGGGTTTGGTGATTGTGCCCATGCACGTTACGGAGATTGTGACCACTAGCAGCTGCTTATTACTGCCTTTTATTAATGTTCTCACCGGTTAGCGATACAGCAGAATTAGACTCCGGATCCTCCTGAACTGGCGCAAATTTAGATGCAATAAATGAGTAGTCTGCATCGTACCCTATGCTGAAGGTGGATCTCACAGTGGCGTTTGGCGAACAATCCGGCCAATCGCGGCATCGCATTGGAGCCGCTGAGGCCAATTCAACAATTACGATCAAAGAATATTGGTACACTGGTCTCATGCTACAAGAGATAGTATCGATATGAGATAATGTGGCTATGGATGCATGTGCCCTACATTTTTTCTTCTTGCCAACTTTGTATGATAGCCCAGATTGCTCTCAATATAGTGAGTGAGCTTTTAGATCCTCGGCGCATGCCAGTACGTACTGGCCTCATGATCCTGCTTATCACTGTACGTGACAATAGAGGACATAGTTTCAAATTATCTATTCTCGATATATTCCCCAGTGGGAGTATACTAACCCGCGTCAATCCAAATGTGCAATTCATCCAATTCGGTTATGCCGTGTTTTGATACGCATAAATGCAGTCTGAGTGATGCATTTGAGGAAATATTTATGCTTGCTTTGGCAACATAATCCAACAAGCAGTCACGCGCCCAACCTCTCGTTGAGTATGCTACACACACCGCTACGATTGCCCTAATGGTGCCCTAACGCTCCACGCAAGTACGGACAGTCTCATACTAACTTGGACTGTGATGTTTCGTACCCAGCTCTCCACGACCGCTTCAACATCACCAATCTCAGACCGTCTCTGAATCTTTCACATCGATTGTAAGTCAACCACCCATCTATCGCCAACGACGCACAACAACACACCGACACGATGAGAACCGAAATCGACTCTTTCTCTGGAAACAGAATCTATCCGGGTAGAGTATGTGTTTCAGCTATTGGTTAATTCGTGGACAGCATGCAGCAAGAGTAGGGGGCGAATTTTGATCGGCATGTATGGCGTTAAATAAGTTGAGATGGATCCGGACCTCTAGAAGCAGGATGATGTAGGTGTTAGTCACTTGCTACGTATCTGGATCTCGAATCGATGACACTTGTATTGCAACATGCGTTGATTAACAGGACGCCTCACTCGCTGCTTAATCGTTGAAAATCGATGCTGCACGACAGATTGATATTGAGGAACGGTGGTTAACATTTGAACTCAGGGCAAGCTCTACGTTCGTGGCGACTCGAAGGTGTTCCGCTTCGTCGCGTCCAAAAGTGCCTCGCTCTTCCTTCAGCGCAAGAACCCGCGTCGAATTGCCTGGACTGTTCTCTACCGCCGAATGCACAAGAAGGGTGTGACGGAGGAAGGTGCGTATCTTTGCAATAAATGCGGAAAAGTGTGAATAGGAGTACTAATTGTAATTGGGATATAGTCGCGAAGAAGCGCACGCGTCGTACCGTGAAGCATCAGCGTGCTATCGTCGGTGCCTCTCTGGAAGGTAGTTATTATGGATAAGTTAATCTGCAGTCACCTCTAACAAAGAGATAGTCATCAAGGAGAAGCGTTCTATCCGTCCTGAGGCCCGCAAAGCTGCTCGCTCTGAATCTATCGCTCTTGCTAAGGAGAAGAAGAAAGCTGATGATGCTAAGAAGAAAGCCGAGAAGGCTAAACTCGCTGCTGCTGGCAAGACCACCGCCGCTGGCGCTAAGTTCAGCAAGCAACAGATGAAGGGTGCTGCTCCCAAGGTTACCGCCCGGTCGCGTTAAACGGTCAGTACAAAAGTTGGAGGAGAGTAGACGTGGGCAATAACAAATATGTGCAAAAGGGCTGGGATATTTATCTTGTTGTTTTATAGTCATATATTTTCGTTATTTAAATGTAAGCAAATAAATGATTAAAAAATCATGATCATTCTTGTACTCACTGGTAATTTTTATCTACTTTCGGTCGCCAAGGGAATTTAACTCAAGGAATTGCTAATAAAAGTAGATGCAGTTATCACTTACCAATATAACGCGAGTCATTATCCTTCAGTGCATACGCTCCTTCACTTCCCGGCAGAGTGCTTGGCCGCCGGCGTTAAATTGTGATCATTTATATTTGACCAAAAGTCACTGTGCCAATAAGCTTTATTCAACGAATACATCTATTTAGTGTTCGTTTGTCTAGTATCATATTAAGTCTGCGCTAACTACTAATGGACATTACGAACATTATTATGCCCTAAGTTTACGTCTTTAAAACGCGTAATCACAAGCCTGTTAGCCCTGCGTGTAGTTTACCGGCCCTGACTGTGCCACGACGGACTCAAAACCTCCCACCGGCGTACCTATCTTCCACCTCTTCGCCCACCCCATGCTGCCAGGGTCGGTAGCAGCTAGGAATATATTGTATATAATCAGACATCGTTTATTGGAACTAGCTACGAGCCACAGTTTGGAATCTTGCCTACTCAGTACTAATGAGCTCGCGCCATAGCTCAGGGACCTCGGCTATCCAGCAGAACAATAATTACATTCCTCAGATATCTAGTATAGGCGGTTTTCCACCACTGTTGTCTATCCGACTACCTGACTTTCTGCCACGCAGATTGTTGCAACCTTCAGAGACTTCGTGCGCCGATGTCGGCCGAACCAACGTACTAGAATCGGAGTCAGACGATGAAGTATCCCCTTCTACTTCAGACGAGACTACCACAGTACGGGCGAATGCCTCGAGGTCATCTACAGGAACTTCACTTTGGCCGTCACTTTCACCTCCTCGAATTACGCCAACGGCATTGCCTAGTTTTCCATCGTTTCAGACACCGTCGTTACCTGCGCTGTCCTCAATCACATTTTCAGCACCGTCGTTTTCGTTTCCTAGACACCTTGCTAACTATATATTTGCAAATCTAGAGTTATCTGATGGTGATGACTTCTCGAATGATTCGGATGACGGTGACATCTCGGATACTCGGACAGTGCGCAGCGATGATGGTGCGATCTCCCAAATGGGTGGGGAGGATGAAATGCAGGGCGGTGAGGGACTGATAGATAGTACGTCGAGGCGGACTCGAACGAGGAGTAGTCGACATCATCGACACCAGAACGGTCAAGCCGGTGACCACAGTTCACGGAGGCACGCTGAAGAACGGGCCGAAGCGGTGGAAGCCGTAGCTATGGCAGAGGGGGTTGATATGGCACAGTCGGCGGAAACGTTATCGGAAGAGAGACAACACGTATTGCGGCAGAGAATTTATGCTATCCAGCATACGGGTATTTCAGAGAAAGAACTAGCAATTAAGATGCATGAGCTCATGACCGAGGATTATTATAAACTTCGACGTCAAGAGAGCGATGAGGAGGATACTAATTATCAGGAGGATTACGAGAACGGAGCAAATGTGTTGACAAACGCGGACAAGACAGCTACATGGTTTGACGAGGCTAATGAGATTCGCGGATGCGCTCATTATCAGCGCGGTGTCAAACTACAATGCTCCGTTTGTGACCAGTGGCATCCCTGTCGGTTCTGCCACGACGACGTCGAAGACCATCAGCTCATTCGATCCGAAACCAAAAACATGTTGTGTACATATTGCTTTCTGCCACAATCGGCAGCACAAGACTGCCGCGGATGTGGTCTTCGGGTGGCGAAGTACTTTTGCGAGAAGTGCAAGCTGTGGGACGACGATCCGGATAAATCGATCTATCACTGCAATGACTGCGGAATATGCAGAATTGGAGAGGGTCTCGGCAAGGACTTTTTCCATTGCAAGGTATGCTTTTTTGCTGGCCTTGTGCATCTCGGAGTGGTCCTGCCGTTCATGCCCCAGCAACATGGTTTGAGTGAGTTTTTGCTAATCGAACCCTAGACGTGTAACGTTTGCATGTCGGTTTGTCTCGAGAATTCGCACAGATGCATAGAGCACTCGACGGAATGCAATTGTCCGATCTGCGGAGAGTACATGTTTACAAGCACCATGACGGTAGTATTCATGTCGTGTGGCCATTCGATTCATCAGAAATGCTATTATGAGCATACTAAGAAGTGAGTTTGCTTGACGTGAAGGTGGATATTCGTGTTGCTGAATCTAGATGTAGTTCATATAAATGCCCGACTTGTGCCCGTTCGATCATCAATATGGAAGCTCAGTTCCGTCTACTCGATCGTGAAATCGAGCGTCAGAAGTTGCCTGAGCCATATTGCAATTGGCGAGGTGTGATCAGCTGCAATGACTGCTCCGGTAAAAGTAATGTTCCATTTCACTTTTTAGGTCTTAAGTGTGATTTCTGTCGGTCGTACAACACTGCCCAGGTAAAGCTTGTCAAGCCAGAGGAAGGGGCTGATTACGAGGACGGAGAATTCGATGAAGTCAACGCCGGCATGCAGCGAGAACCATCAGGGAATGCGGATGATGAGCTCGACCGCGAGCGCTCCGACGATGAGGAGGTGCGAAGTGAAGTCACTGCGGTACTCGGAGAAGTGGAGGATATCCACAGTATATTCTTCTTGCCTCCTAGATTGCAAGGCACATTAGTATCACCGATACTGGAGGAGACTGATAGCGACAATGCACATGTGGTGCAGTGATGATGATAGAATAGACCACAGCGCTGGGCTTAGGGCATATGATATTGAAACTCAATTTGTACATAGAAGGCGTTATTATTGTATGGGTGATCATGTTCGTCCTGGTGTGCCTGTCGAATTGCCTTTCTGCATTTGCGTGAATTGCTTATCAATATAGAATCGTAAGGATTTTCCTTTGTACTGGAATATGTGACTGGATTTCGTTGGATTTATCGTTTTGGACGCTGGTTGTTTTCGGATTGCGGGTTTTTTAATTGCATCTTGCGTTTAGTTGTTTAATCGTTATTGTCCATGAAGTTGTTGAATGGCTAGCCAGAACGCATCAGGTTGAATGTCATAGAGTTATGCGACAGGAAGTGTTTACAAATCTGCAGGCTATTGTTTAATATTTTGTTGTCTGTCATAGTAAGTGTATTGTTAATGCTATTTGTCTGTCTCCGTGGGCTCGTGATGAAGGGAGTGGTAGTATTGGCTAGTAATCGTTCATGTTCGCTCGGTAAGATTCCTAAAACCGTCAGAATGGAACTGGCCCCTGCACTAAGGTCTCGATGCCTGGGCTTGGGACAGCGCGCCAAGCTTACTCGTAATCCTACTAATGTCGGGTATATGAAAAGGGGCCGGGCGGCTTGCTAAGCGACAAAGTGGGTTGTGTTTACATGAGTCCACTAGATATTTACAACTTGGGAGCAAACAATGACGCACATCCGGCAGCTTGCCGATGATTCAAACATATATAAATATTTCAGCGGCTGTGCTATTAATAGTAGGCACATTGTTGGTATACTGTTGATATTGCTGTAGTGTCATGAGGCGAGATAAAGTGGATGATTATTATGATGATCCTGTGGCTGTTCAATAGAGCGAGACATAGACATTTTTCAGGGGCTGTCCCGAACCTCATATATGGGGTTTCCCAATCTGTATCTCGTTCAATTTCTCACTCGGCCCCTTTCCCTGGTACGAGAATGCACGATATTACTGTACCTGCCTGTGTTTTGCACTTCAAGGACCCCTTTACGGCCGAGCTAATATTACTCTACAGATAGTTTCTGCAGAACTAGGCTTATTCTACAGCAGTTCGAGATTCTGTGGGCTCTGGGTCCTCCTGTCACATCGAATGCTTTATTCGCCTGCTTTGAGGTTTGATTTTTCTGCAGCCGTTACTTGGGACGCACTGTTACGGGTGTTCACCGAAATGGATAGCGTCTATTGATATATCTGGTGACTGGAGATCTGTTTGTTTATATGTCTCATGAGCTCTGGCCTGCTCACGAGCTCGCTGCAAGTGCTTATTCGGTGCACAGGTCTAATCGAAAGTCCTATGATAAGACAATTATTGACAGCGAGGACGATCGCGCGGGTCAAATTTCAAGCATATATTTGTGCAACGTTGCTTGTTTGAATTTCACTCTTTAGAGGCTTTCGGTAGACCGACTCCGATTGCGGCAAGCAAGGGTTCTTCGTCCTGCAGCCTGACGTCTCCCACTTCTTGAGGCTTGTAGGTAGCCCCTCGCGCATCTCCATCACACTGGTATGCATATCTAGAAACGACACATGGAAAGAGCTTGTGCTCGTGTGTGCACTTGATAAACTGCTTTCGGCATCTCCCTCGTTTGCCACCCCTAAAGTGGTGCTTCGGACATTGGATTCACTGATGGCATCTGCACTGTTACTCTGCATCCAAGTACCTTCTTTTGCATCCATATTTGGATATACATATGCGATTCCTTTAAGGTTTGCTGTGTGTCTTGCTAAATTATCGGAACATAAACGTCGCGTACCACCAGCGTAATAGCCTCCACTTCAATATGTCTCTCTTGTCTCCTACTGCTACCACACAGTAGTATTTCTTGTAAGCTTCGCTTACACGATTCCATACTACTGGATTCTTAACCGGGGTTAAGTGTAAGACAATTATGGATTTGTCTGCCTCGTATTAGTCTGCTCATATTCCGCTGTGCGACGCCATGTTCGTCCGCGAGGAGTAGCCCAGTATATGCATTCTGTACGTACCCCATCAGCGTCATGCACTAAACTTGTCTTAGTTTTGTTTACCAATGTTTTTCCATTCCCGTGGCTGAGAGACAGGGACCATCTCATTGACAGATGAGACCTCCTCGGACGTCTTAAAGCGAGGCAATCGCCGTGTCGAAGCTTACTCGCTATCTTATTAGTGCCGAGGCCATCCCGCATGTCTATTGAATTCACTCTTGCGTTTTCTCTGGTTGTCACTCACTTAACAGTGGTATTGTTGCTGGCATCTGGTTCGTTAGCATCGCCGGAGTTCGGCGGTTTCCCATACGTCAGTTTATTTAACACCGCGTGTCTTGTACTACCTTCCTTTGCTAGAAAGGCAGCACATATACGCCGTCGCCACCCTACTTCTATTTCATTGAACTTGTCGCGGTGTTGCCCTTTTTGAATTAGTGTTTTGGAATCGGTCATTGACATCATTTGATTCAACCATGGATATCATGAACATGATTGATAAGCGGCCAGAACCCGTCTCACGGCCACTACCAGGTGCAGCGAGATCGCCCAGTAGACGACGATTTGATTGCACCTGGTTGAACTGCAATAAGGTATAACTATTATGCTTGCTTTACAATCTTCTCTGAGGTCGCAATCTCTTACCGCTTGAATAGAATTTCACGCGCAGGTCAGACCTTGAGCGCCACCATCGAATCCATACGCAAGAACGTCCGTTTAAGTGCCCATTCAGTGGATGCGGTAAAGCATTCATTCAGCGATCGGCATTGACCGTCCACGAGAGGACACATACGGGCGAGAAGCCCCATTGCTGCTTATTTGTTGGTTGCAAGAAGAGATTCTCTGATGTACGCTGATTGGTTTTGCCCCTTTAGCAACGAATGACTGACGCTTCTTTCTAAAGTCTTCTAGCCTTGCAAGACACCGAAGGACGCACGCGGACAAGGCTCACTTGCGTTGCATGGTTGAGGCATGTGATCAACGGTATTTAGATGGATTTTATTGCTAATACAGTAGTGCAATTGCTGACCTTGAGATGATTACAGATTTGAACGACGGATTACCCTTTTGGAACATGCCAGACTAGACCATGGGTTGGCAGTCGACTCTGATGAAGAGGACAACGCTCCCAGACGAACTAATACCCAGAATGCTTCTGGCCTTGGATTGTACTCAGAATATAGTCATTCAGATAGCCGTGCATTGATAGGCAACCACAATACACCTTATTATCATACAACCACGCCGGCTTATCGGAAATCTGCCCTAGTTTCAGCTCATATTTTTGGGCCCATGCCCGCCTCATCTCATCCATACATGGATCTACATCCTGAACACGACCATGTTAATGCCAATTACTTTGCACAACACCGTGAAGACGAAAATCGACTAGATTCAGGATTCTCTTCTAAAGAATCCTCCTACTCGGAGAATCTGCTAACATCGGACGCGGAAAACGCGATGCACAATCGTATGCAATCAGCCGCAGGATTTCGCCCACAACTACCGGCGGCCTCCCATCTATCTTCGTCCTCCTTCTTTTACGATGCTGCCTCGCGGCATCTTCATAATCCTGAGAATAATTATCAGTACCAGCACTCAAGGTGCTCAAAATTTCACTTGAGTGATGGCCAAGTTCCAAACAGTCAACTGATGCATTCACATACTAATTTTCAGCCTCAGAATTGCTTGACTACACAACCTAGGTCGGAAGAGCATGGATATATGTCTACGCATATGATTGGTGGAAGCGATTGGATGTGAGGCGCCATTGAAACCGCATTTGATTGAGTACTGTGGCGTGCACCCCAAAGGCTTGTGAATACCTACGCACAATATCTCCTTGATATAATGTTAGCTGTTTTGAGTGACTGTATTTTCGGAATCGCGGTCACAATATAATGAAGTTGGCATAGCTCTTTTATTTCGGCCGCGAGTATGCCTGCTGATAAGCAAAGAGTGAATGAGACTACAAACAATTACTTTGGATTACAAGGGTTATAATGTGAAAACCGAACCATATCACCAGTACGATATAATTTAAATGAGAATGATGGGAAGTACCGACAATCGGTGCCTATTAGATATGTGTCAGTCATCTAATTCCCAGTCTATTGCCAAACTTTTAATAAATCTGACATTATTTCTATTGTTTTACTCACAATTCAATTGTTACGAAAATTCAAAACCCTAGCCCAGTAAGTTTGCTATAAATAACTAAATTTCCGGATTATTTACGAAATATGTAGGGCAATCTGGCCGAGTTGGTCTAAGGCGTGAGATTAAGGTTCTCATCTCTTCGGAGGCCTGGGTTCGAATCCCAGGGTTGTCACCATTTTTTACCGCTTTGCCGAGGTCAGAATTACCCGGTTTGGCCCAGATTTTGATATAGTTAACGATGTAAATGAAAACCCTACTTGCACACTGGCTGAGGAACTATTACGACTTGACAGCCCTATACCACCCCACCTTAAAAAGACTTATTTTCCTCCTTTCCCTGCCATGTCAAACTCTTCGTCATCACTGGGTTACAAGCTTTCTTTTGAAATAGATGACTGTCAGTCATATTCTGACTGACAACTTTTTTTTTCGTGTATAATACTGAACTATCACTGAGATCTCGACTTAATCGCATCTGACACGGAGCATAAGAAAATTTTAGCGCCATCGTGACTGTGCCTATCTCTTAACAGAGGGTTCGTTCAAGGTTAGTTATTTCTTGTTTATTGTGGTTAAGTTTAATGTGTTATCTTCTTGATTATATGTCTGGTCTGGGGCACGCTTTATTATGATGACTAGAGTGCATTTGGCTCGAGATCTAGTTTACTGGGTCGATGTGGAAAAACACACGCTACCTTTAACTTTTGTCTGAAAATTTTGTCTTTCTTTCTTAAAATTAGCTCTTTGCTTTATGTCTTTGCGGGCAGAATGAGAATGTTCTAACGTGTCGAAGTCTTATGTTGAACTCTAGGTCCTACTTACCAACCGCCAACGCTGACACTATCCCTGCGAAAAAAAATTTCACGTTCTTCGACATTCGTTATAGGGACCTTACTTAAAAATGGGGTAGATAGTCTTTATTTCTAGTTCTTGGCGTGCTTCGTTTTGCCATCACTGTTTTGCGTTCGAATAGAAGATTGCTGTATCGTCATGCTATTAGACAAATCCTCTGCAAGCGTTTATCGGCTCGTGTCATCTACATGTCGTATTCATATTTCTTTTTTATTTTTCTGTTCAACGTAAAAAGAAGGAAAATCAAGCAAGGCCAGAAACTCTAATTTTGTTTGTTATCATGAGAACGAAATAGTAACAACCCTTTATTAGTGTCCCAGCCTTGTTTCGATGGCTATCTAAGAAGTACCCAAAGATCATCAGTCCAGTAATCGAAGAACCTGATGTTGTTATGGACGGCGTATCCTATCCGGCGGAATATTCGCGGCCGAACCCGAACGGCGAGCTCGACAACTTATATCTCGACATGAACGGTATCGTTCATCCTTGCAGTCATCCCGAGAATCGACCGCCACCTGCGACAGAGGATGAGATGATGCTTGAGGTGTTTAAGTATACCGACCGCGTTGTGGGCATGGCGAGGCCAAGGAAAGTGCTGATGATCGCCGTTGATGGTGTCGCCCCCCGTGCCAAAATGAATCAGCAACGATCACGTCGGTTTAGGTCGGCGAGAGATGCAAAGGATAAAGACGAACAGACTGCACGGATGGTTGAAGAAATGGAAGCTAAAGGCAACGTCATAGATGACAGCATCAAGGAAAAGCGATCCTGGGATACGAACGTTATTACTCCAGGTACGCCGTTTATGGACAAATTAGCGACTGCCATCAGATATTGGACAGTATACAAGCTAAATTCAGATCCAGGATGGAAAGAGGTATGTTTTCGAGGTTCCCGTTTTGACTATGTCCCTGTTAATTGTCATTAGCTGAAAGTAATTATTTCGGACGCTTCAGTTCCAGGAGAAGGGGAGCACAAGATCATGGAGTTTATCCGCAGTCAACGCCAGAGTCCTCACCATAACCCAAATACAACTCACGCTATCTACGGCCTAGACGCAGACTTGATCATGCTTGGTCTCGCTACACATGAGCCACACTTCCGTGTTCTCCGGGAAGACGTGTTTTTCCAAGACCGCGCTCCGCGGCACTGTCATCTATGTGGTCAGCAGGGCCACACGTCTTCACAATGCACTGGTCAGGCCAAAGTCAAGAATGGCGAATTTGACGAACGAGGCGTGACGGTTGCTGCTGACAAGAAGCCTTTCATTTGGCTGCATGTTAGCATATTGCGTGAATATCTTGAGCTTGAGCTCCATGTGACCCGTCTTCCCTTTAAGTTCGATTTGGAACGAGCTATTGACGATTGGGTGTTCATGTGTTTCTTCGTTGGTAACGATTTCTTGCCACATATTCCGTCACTTGAGATTCGAGAAAACGGAATAGACATTCTGATTGGTATCTGGCGTCGGGGATTGGCGTCCATGGGAAATTATCTTACAACAGATGGCACAGTTAACTTAAAGAGCACAGAGTTCTTGCTTAAAGGCCTTGGTGCTCAAGAAGAGCAGATCTTCAGAAAACGTCGTGAGAGTGACCTCTGGCGAATTGAAAATCAGAAACGCCGCAAGCTGGAACAAGGAGGTAACGGATATAATGGCCACGCGGGAGCACCGGTCACACCTGTTGTTCGGCGTAATCAGGTTGATATTGGGCCGAAATCCCTACCGACAGATATTCCGCTCTTCACACCCCAAGGTGTGGCAATTGGTATGGGATCTTCAAAAGATACTGCCAGTAGTGGTACGACAAAGACCATCAACTCGATGGCTGGTGTGGCTACTTACAATGCGGACCAGGCGAATAAGAGCGCTGCATCTTTTTTGAAGGCTCAGTTACTAGCAAAGAAGGGAGAACCACCTCAGGCCACTTCGTCTGACGCTTCTGCAGAAGATACTTCCTCTCTAACGACGGCTTCTTCTATCACTTCTGTAGAAGTTCCTGGTACTCCAGACTCAAATTCCAAAAAGCGCAAAGCAGATGAGGAGGAGTCTAAAGTCGAAACCGATGACAGCGCAGGAAAGAAACGGAAAGCGGATAATGGCGACTCCGCATCAAAGACACTGGCGGCCGACGATGACGAATCTTCCTCAGAAGATAACGACACTATTCGTTTCTGGGAGCCTGGGTACAAGAATCGGTATTACACTCAGAAATTTAAGTGTCAGACACAAGAGCAGATAGAATCCGTTCGCAAAGATGTTGTGCGATCGTACATTGAAGGCGTCAGCTGGGTATTGCTATACTACTATCAAGGCTGTCGGTCATGGACTTGGTTTTATCCATATCATTATGCGCCATTTGCTTCGGATTTCACTGACATCGGGGATATGGAGATAAACTTCAATTTGGGCGAGCCATTCAAGCCATATGAGCAGCTTATGGGAGTGTTACCAGCTGCTTCGAGCCATACTCTGCCGCCCGTCCTTCGAACACTTATGACAGACGGGGATAGTGAAATTATCGATTTCTATCCGGAGAATTTTCCAATTGATATGAATGGCAAGAAGATGGCATGGCAAGGCGTCGCTTTATTGCCGTTTATCGACGAGATAAGGTTACTAAAGGCTGTGGGGGAGCGGTACGAGCTTTTAACACAAGAAGAACGCAATCGTAATATGCACGGCAATGAGCTTGTGTATATGGCTGCTGAAAGCTTGTTCGGACATCAAATAGCGAAGCGGTTGTACAATGGTTATCGCCCAGTGAACCAGGACGACCCGCACTCAAACGAAGTTATGCCGATTCATTCCAAGGTCAGCAAAGGATTAATTGGGGCGTTGAAGCCCAACCCTGACTGCGTTCCTGGTGGTGTCATCGCATTCCCTTTGAGCCTTGATGAGCCGTTGCTGAAGGATCGGTATGGAGATATTCTGCGAGACAAGTCACTTTCAGCGTTTTACGTTATCCCCAAGTCGAAGTACGTTCATAAGAGCATGTTACTACCGGGTTACAAAGCCAAGCCTAAGGTTGTGACAAGCCTGGGAGGCGGAAACGGTGGTGGGCGGAGAAGGTTCTAACTCTCTGTATTTGCTCCTAAACATGTGCCGCTTAAAATATCACATTTTATTCTTATTCGCACTTGTACAGTTTGTGTTAACGGTTATATTTTCTGGTTAATTGTCACTTGGGTACGAATTATGGTTTCTCCTGATGTGTTACGCATATTAAACTAGTCATACGGACGGTATACGGACGGTAGTTGGCTCGCCAAAACAACCGATCCACACTGCCAATAAAATACGCTTATTTTACTTTGACTTTGGACCTAGACTGTCTATGTTATCTCCGGATTAGCACATGGACTAGCTAAGCAGTATGGCACAATTTATCGTATTAGTAGCTTAAATTATATATTTCGGCGATATCTCGTTAAGGAAAGTGAAGTACATTTCATATGAATTTTTATACGCAGCGCAGCGGTGTAAGCAAGACAAAAAAATTAAAACTCAATCTTAGACCAGTAGCAGACTGAATATTAAGCCACATTCTAAGTTACATTCTATAGTTTGCCTGTGAAACGAAAGCAGGATTAACCTACCTAAAAAAAGTCCCACAATGATTTGTTTTGCTGTAAGAGATGTAAGCAATCAGGCTAGAAAAGTTGCCGACAATGAAGCGATTTCAGTTGCGGCCATACCAAGAAGAAAACACAGTTCCCCGTCCGATCAACACCAGTTAAGCTTCTTTGGGCCTACTTAGTACTGCGGTGGGAGACCACGCTGGAATCGTAGGTGCTGCAATTATTTACATTTTTTTTTGTTTTTATTGTGAAAGTTGTCGTGCTTGATTCATTTGTTTGGTTAAATTCTGTTTTATGATTCATGACTGCAATATTTCGGGCATCATTATTGCTAATTAAATACCATGAACAGAGTCGGGATAGGGTACTCTGGATGTTGATCTGCGTGTTCAGGTGTTCGGTCAGGAACACTTGAAAATATCGGCACAGCTAACTTTCGAACACACTATTTACCGCGCTCAATTAGTATTCGGCCGTTGTATATTTATCTCGCTAAGACTCAATAATGTTATCTAAGTATTGCTCTACAAACTCAATAAAATTTGCGCACCTATCTCCCTCGCGTGTTTCTGGCATTCCTATTTTCTATACTCGATCCCTCTACAAGTGCCGAATAACAAAAGAGTCAAATCGATCAGTACAATTTACACACTCGCAGCTATCTATAGGACAAACCAATGGACTGAAACTGAAAGGTTTACCAGCATCGATTCCAACATCGCTTGACAGTGCGAAAGGAGAGCTTCCTGGTTACTCTCAGCGACAATTGACTACTACCGCTGAGCCGATCGTGCAGCCGCCATTGGGGCCATTTATGCGGAATCTACCGAAATCTGTTTTACCGTATGCGCGACTCATAAGACTTGATAAGCCTGTAGGAACGTGGCTATTGTATTGGCCTTGCAGTGAGTAATGTTTTGCATTATACTGTAACCAACGCTGACAGCCGGTATAGCGTGGGGCATCACCATGGCTGCGTATGCTACGAATGCTTCTCTTTTCGATACTACGTGGATGCTATCCTTGTTTGGAGTTGGTGCATTTATTATGCGCGGCGCGGGATGTATTGTGAATGACCTGTGGGATAGGCGACTGGATCAACAAGTGGAACGAACCGCAATGCGACCAATTGCTTCAGGGCAGATCACACCGAAACAGGCTATCGTCTATCTAGGCGGACAACTCACACTTGGTCTGGGAGTTCTTCTTTCTCTACCCCTTGATTGCCTTCTTCTTGGAACTTCGAGCTTGGTCTTCGTGGCCACCTACCCTCTATTCAAGCGGTTTACTTATTATCCCCAGCTTATGCTCGCTTTTACTTACAACTGGGGTGCGATACTGGGATTCCCAGCAATGGGCCACTGGGACGTGCCCACCATGGCCGCCTTGTACGCCAGTGGGATTTGCTGGACCATGGTCTACGACACCATCTACGCGCACCAGGACAAAAGGGACGACGTCTTGGCCGGCATTAAGTCGACCGCACTCGCATGGCGAGAAAACTCGAAGCCGGTGATGACCGTCTTCACTATCGCGCAGATTGTGTTGCTTACTGGCGCAGGAGTACTAAATGGAATGGGCCCGGCATTTTTCGCGGGCGTCGGCTGGGCAACATATAGACTTGCCTTAATGATTAAAAATGTCCATTTAGATGCGCCAAAGGATTGCTGGAAATGGTTTGTGGCCAATATAAGGACAGGCGGTGTTATTTTCTTAGGCGCGTTTGTAGACTACCTATTGAGGATGTTCGGGCTGATGTAAGTGCATAACAATGAACGGGTAAGGTAATTTTCTGCATCTATAAATATTGCTATTGACTTGAGCGCATTCATCAATTAGGTATGTCAATGTACCATTCCAGATCTATGCTAATTTACTTTTTGCCCTGTCGCTCTTCCCATTCTTTCGGCGTCAAAGTGAGCAATTGCATAGCGTGAATGCCACCCTCTGCGTTCATTTCCTTGCTAAACATTTGGTATATCAATCTATGTCGCATGGGTAATCGCTTTAACAAAAGTTAGCAATTATTGCACCCTGCAACTGTAGCAGTGCGATTCCTACCTTTCCCTCGAATGCTTCGGATACAATTTCCAAGCTGCATAAATTAACGTCCGTTAGCAAATCGAGTCAAGATCGGACGATAACTATTTGCACGCACCGAAAATGAGTTTCCCGACTCACGCTATCACGCATGGGAGCATGGTGCGCATGTTTGTGCGAGTCGTTATGTATCTTCAAATACGTAGGTTTCAAGTTCTGTGTAAGCACCCATCGGATCTTGTCCCCGTAAGGTGTTTCGGAATCGCCGAAGTCTGGGACTTTTTCAGGAGCAGTAGAAGCTTCGGTTGACATGTTGTGCAGAACTACGCTTGCTAGCAGGAGTTTCGGAATTGAGGACTGACGTTGCTCCGGCGCGAAACGCCCTGAGAGAGGTCGGTATGGAAGACTGCGAATCAGCAGACGGGCGGGTGAAAGCATGTATGTCTCCCTATCCTCCGCGGTATTCGCAGACTCTTATCCCAGTGGTGAAGTCGGAAACGAAATTGATGGCGGGTTCTTGATCTTGCGATACTATATATGTATTAGCATATAACTTCATTCTAAATGAATAGCACGACGACTGAGCATAATATGTCAACTTGCCTAGTTGGGTTATTTCCTGATTATCGAAGGTGTTGTTGGGCTATATAAAATCGAGTCTAAGTATTGTATTTGTGGAAATCACCGCTCGGAGATTTTTTAGTGTGCTTGCCAGCCCCACGCTTCGGGATAGCCCCTGAGCCAGTTGACTGCGAACTCGCTCTCTCTAGACTGCTTATCATAAATATAACCTACCAACAACATTAAGGTCGTATAGCTCACAAAATTCTAACATTTGTTGGACGGACAGTTAGGATCAGAATGGGACCGCCATTAGCGTTTCCAGGAGTGGAGGATCACTATCCCAACAGTCTCACTCTTAAGCAGGTCCAAATTCTCTTTCGACACGGTATGTACGCGATGGTTTCTCGTGATTTGTCTCTATAGTGCATAGAAATAATTATTCTACCAGGTGAGAGAACTCCTGTGCATAGGTCAATTCAACAGTGGGACAAATGGGGCTTCCCGATTTTCTGGCCTCTATGCGTGTCGTCCCGCAGTTCACGCACAGGACTGATCAATCCGAAGATTAAAGAAGTCACAACGTTTGAGTATGAACGCGAGATCGAGACGTTGACGGAGGAAGATCCGTCGCCGCTATTTGCAACTGCCGGGAACAAGGGCATTTGGTGTGTAAATTGGAGAAACAGGAGGGACACGAGAATTGACGGATGCTGACCAATGTACAGTACGGAGGGACAGTTGACGGATAGGGGACGGCTCAGTGGACTTTACCTCGGTGAGCAATTGCGCGAGTTGTATGTCGACAAGTTAGCCTTCCTTCCTCGAAATTTTACGAAACACTCAGATATATACCTTCGGTATGTTTGTACCTGACGCTCGATTGCGAGCTCATGCTAACATGCTGCAGAACGACAGGAATAGTGCGATCCAGAGAGACGCTACAGCAGGTCTTCAATGGGCTGTACCCGCTAAATAGCCATTCAGCCACTCCTAAAATTCTTGAACGATTCCCATTTGAGGAGAACCTACATCCAATGGTTCACTGCCCGCGTCTATCCGAACTACGAAGACAGTTCCGAGCGGCGGCAGGCAAGAAATGGAATCCGCAACTCGAAGAAGCGAGTCAAGTCCTCAGAGACATCTTGTCGAGCCCAGAAGGCAAGATTACAGTCGGGGATGACAGCAACAAAGACGAAGCGTGGGCGATAGTCGATACATATTCGTCTGCACTTGCACATAACATCAAAACACCACCAGGATTTGCTAATCGGCAAGTCGTGAATACTGTCGCCAAAGCGGCACTGGAGGCAGAGTTTGTCGGATATGAGAAAAATGCGGAGATGAAGCAATTGGGAATGGGTCGGTTCTTTGCGGAGGTGCTGCAAAGAATGACGATTGGTGACCCGATTGTGAGTGACAACGTCGCTGAGATTTCGCAAATGTTGGGACAAAAGGAAACGAAAGTTTATAGAAAAGTGCCACTGCTAGCATTGTATGGTGCCCATGACTCGTCTATTGGTGCTATTTTGTCTTCTCTCGGTGTTTTCGATAACAGGTAAGAACACATAGATGCCATTTTGCTGGCATTTTGGCTGACGGACGACTCAAGGTGGATAAACTTCACATCGCATATCACGTTTGAGCTTTTCGAGGAAGAAATTAAGTCGTCTACATGGTCTCTAGGTGGCCCCGGGAAATTCGTAAGAGTCAAGTACAATGGTCGTCCGATGACCATCTCTGCGTGCCAGCCAAGGGGGAAGCATTGGGGAGACGATGGCTCGTTTTGCACCATGGTAAGCTATCTGGGGAAATTTGTATTCAAGTTGAATGCTAAGATATGCTAGGCTGCCTTCCAGGAGCTTTTGCGGTCAGTCAGTCCGAGAGATTGGAGCTCACAATGCAAGGAACATCTTGGCGGACTGGCACCCGAGTTGAATGAAGTGTCAGAAGACGTGTCAGCATTGGCGTAGTTAGACACAGGTGCACGTAATATCGATCACCACTACCCTACTTTACAATATACATTTCATGTACACAATTATATTCTAATAATATTTACATAATTCCGACTCCAGATGCCAAGATGCACATATGTACAACCACAATTTCCGAAAACAACGCCTACCGATTCATCCACGCCTCCCACTAACGACTCGAGCTATCAACTCGCGACACGACTTCTCGCTATACGATTCCCACACGTCGTACAAACTGATCATCTCCTGCGCGCAATCGACAACGGCCTCTAAATCGATGCCACAGCCCGCAAACCAATCCATAATTTTCTGCAATCGCGTCTTTGCACGCTCTGCCTGTGCTGCGACAGTCGGCGGGCGTAAGACGACGGACATGTATATCGCTGTCAACGCAATAACATGGGGGGGATACAACAACGGCAGGTCTGTGATGTACGAGTCATTTATGACTGACCACGCGGTTTGCATTTCCTCCGATGACAAACCGACGTTGACTCCCGACGTACCGAGCACCTTGGAAAGTTGAATGAGGGATCTATACGGGTGATGTACAATTAAAAATGAGTCCAGTTCCTCTATCAAATAAAACTCGCATTCTGCTAGCTTGGTGGGGTCGTGGGTAATAAAGTCCGGCCAGAGGGATTTCGCCTCGGAGACGACGGACCGGATATGTTGGGGGCATTCCTCCATCTTGCAGGCAACGTAGACGCATGTCGCGATGATTAGGTACGGGTTTGTTTCTTGAACTGACGTGCGGACATAAAATCTTGCCAAGTAAATCTCACTTGTTGCGAGTGCTTGCTGGCGGACAGAAAGATGGCGCCCGAGAGATTGAATCAGACCATGAAAGTAAATACGTAAATGCCGCGGGTCGCCTAGTTCGGGCCGTGAAAACCTGGTCTCGGACTCGGTCTCTAGTCGGATAGTTTCGAGCTGCTGGCGACTGAATCGCCAGTGCCTATTCTGTGACGAGAGCCAGTAGTTTGCCGCCTGAGAATTGTCAATTTGTCCTTCTGCTCTAACGCTTTGTGCAAGTGATATACGTACCATCCATTACTGAAAATGGCTCTTTGATAGCCTACTTCTCTCCAAATGATAACGGAGGCTCAAGAGCAGGGGAGTCTAAGTCTGTAGTCCGTCGAGCTCCAACCGCTTGAAAACCATATTTCGCGTGACGGTTAGGACGTGTATACGATACCCTTAGCTGAGTAAAAGCTACAGATATTTCAAATTTACAGAAATTCCAAGTCGCACTCCTAATCTTATTTGTTCTCACTTCTGGTATTAAAAGATGCCCAATTGTCTACATTAAGTAGGTACGTATATTCCAGCGGACCATAAGCGCACAAGCAAGCCCCATCAAAGATGGCTCACAGTGATAAAGTCGCTACAAAATCTGCCGTTACTTAGCCTGTCTGTTGGCATACAATTATTTTCGGTCGTCCAATGGGTCCAGGAAGTACCAGACGTAGAGTGCCTTGCGGATTGCGGAAGCCATGGACCGAGACAATGACTACCATAATCGATCGGGCCTGCAAGTACTTACGCCTATGGCGCCCTGTGCATATAAACGAGCAGTTTCGGCTGCGGGACAGTCTAATCCAGCAACTTTCATGGTATTCTGGGACCTTCTGCATGTATTGTTAAGCGATTAGCAATAAAACATGCAAAAAATACCGTGTTCATTGGTTTAGTTGTTCGACTGAGCTCGTTCTGGTGGATTTGGGACTGTCCATTTGGCGATTATGGAAAGAAGCCCCCCGAGTGCAACGCCAACGATACCATCCGTCATCGCTTGACTTGTTCTTGTCATCTAACTGTCCGGGCGTATAATTTGGTGACGTGCGGGCGACGGTGTTCATTCGAGTTTGTACTAACAATCACTCCTACTTCTAACTGTCGCTCCTACTTCTAGACCCGACGAGGCGACGATACACATTTCACTCACTCTAGCGTGGACTTCTGTACCGGAGATAAAACTCGGCTATGTGAGCAGCCAGCGATACATTGCGACCCCCGGTGTACCCTCAGACCGGGCCAACCCCAACCTGCGCCTCACAACTCCGGGTAGGCATGAACTAGCCGCTGAATGACCCTTTAAATCCCAGCTCGTCTTCGAGATTGGCTGACCCGGGCCCTCGGCGGAGCGTGTGACTAAGATTTTTGATAGATTCGGAGCAGCGTGCGCGAGCCCTGCGTTAAGTGTGAGCCTGTTCGCATGAATAAAGCACAGCACCTTTGCTGGCGGATCATGATGTCCCGGCACATTTGCACTCACCTAAAATATCCTTCCCTAAATTCTGCTCTTCATATTTGCACAGACTGTAGCCTGCTGTCTGTGGTTGTCCTGAATGCATCTCGTTCGGTCTTTTGGCTCCTTAATTATTAATCTCCATTAGTGCGCCGCAGCTCCGAATGGTGTGCGTTCGACTGCTGCCGACGTCCGCCGTGTACAACCCAAAACTTGCACACCTATTTTGCGCTTTCTCTTCTCCCATGGACCCGCGCCTGGCTCCAAATTTCACTCCGGTCATCAGGCGGCAACACCAGACTCCTTCTCTGAGTCCACCCACGACATCTACAACGACTCCCCGGTCTGCTGCCAATACCTCTTCGGTCGGTCTTTTTAATTTCTCAACTTCGTCTTTCCCGCGCGACCTTTCCATGACAGACATTGGTTCGACAAACGGCTCCGAAATTGTCGCCAAACTGGAACAGCATGTCCGCTCGGGCTCCGAATCCGCAGTGTCCACCAGAGTAAACTCTTCCAGCGGAAATAGCACCGACTCGTCAGCAGATTCTATATCTGAGACTCAAGCAACTACTACAAACGGAAAGCGAAAGGCAGAACTGGATTTCGACATACTGGCGCCGCCATACTCGCTCTCAGCCAATCGAACGCCCCACCAGACTGCTGATCTCGAAGAAGTTCCTCATGGAATTTCGCGACAGGCCCGGGATCTGGCTAGTTATGCGTTCCCAGTTCACAGACTGGCTGAGGTCTTGCAGGATAATACCATGCAGCCATTAGTAATTGTGGCGTGCGGGTCATTTTCTCCAATTACCTTTTTGCACCTTCGAATGTTCGGTCAGTATTGAATATCCCGTGTTCGAAACCGCAAACTAATTATAGTCAATATAGAAATGGCGATCGATACCATTCGGGAACTGAACAAGTACGAGGTCGTTGGTGGGTACTACTCTCCTGTATCCGACAATTATCGCAAGGCTGGGCTGGCCCCGGCCGACCATCGCGTGCGCATGTGCGAGCTGGCCTGCGAGCGCACGTCCTCCTGGCTCATGGTTGACGCTTGGGAGTCTTTACAACCGAGCTATCAGCGAACTGCCGTCGTGTTGGATCACTTCAACTACGAAATCAACGTTAAGCGCGGGGGCATTAAAACCAAGGCCGGAGAGCGTCGGCCGGCAACGATCATGTTGCTGGCCGGCGGTGATCTGATAGAATCCATGGGTGACCCCAATGTCTGGGCTGACGAGGATTTGCACCATATCTTGGGTCGATACGGATGCTTGATTGTCGAGCGGACTGGAGCCGATGTCCGAAGTTTCTTGCTCTCGCATGACATTATGTACGAGCACCGTCACAACGTCATTGTCATCAAGCAACTTATTTACAACGACATCAGTTCTACCAAAGTGCGACTTTTCATCCGGCGAGGCATGAGTGTGCAGTATCTCCTACCAAACAGTGTAATCCGATACATTGAAGAGCACGGTCTGTACGTGGGCATGAGTGAGCCAGTATCCAACGTATTGAAATTTTAAGAGCGCAGTCTTTATGTTTTGTATTTCGTTGTGTGAGAGTCTTCATTCCGTCTTCTTTAACCATCCATCATTTGGCAGCTGGTTTCTAAATGAGAATGGTCGGGTTTAGTTGACTTGTTTAAATATTAGCGGCATATTTTTTGGAATAGGTGTATGGTAAAATTGTTTGATTGTTGTTTTGGTTGATATAATCCGTGTTTGTGAACTTTATGCAAAAATACCGCATTAGTCCGTTGTAGAGGGGAGTATCATATCAATTATGTCTTGTTTATCGTCACGCTTCGTTTCGTGATTAATCAACGTCACTCGAGGGGTTTAGAAAAAAAATAGGAGATGGGGTAGATATAGAACGTAATATTAAATGCAGCCAGGCCAAAATCAGACACAAACGCCATCCCAATAAAAACTATAATACAATTAATGCGACCGAATTTATGGCTTCCTTTTTCTCCCAAACCACGAATGTGTTCGTTCGTAATATTTGACGTTGTCGGGCAGATACACGTCCATTGTCTCGCTCACCATTTTCATCGTAATATCGTAATCCGCATATAACTTTCGAAACAACGATCTTTCCACTAATTTGCCGTATCCCTTCGGTAACCTGCAAGCTTTCATCAGGATTCCATCCGCTGTAACATATTTGAAAAAAAAATTAAGGTCAAATAATATAAAAGTAGAACATACTTCTCGTTGGCTCTCATCTGTCGATTCCACCCGATATCAATCACATTCTTTAGCAACCGCCGTTCATTGCCCATCACTAGCCTCGCCATTCTTATCAACGTGACGGTATTTTCGAACCGGGAAGGACTGTACGGGATCGTTGAGTCCCGGAACATGTTGCGAAGAATGTCCTCGTACACGTATCTGTATGCCCGTCGGGATGGGATCGTGCTGCGCGATTCGCGCAGGACGCGACGATAGAGGGAAAGCGCTTGTGCGCGGGGGAGGGGTGGCATGTGTGTTTGGCTATGGGAAGCTGTTGATACGATTATGAAATCCGAGGTCTTTCGACGCTGTGTACAGCAGCTACCAACAAGAGAAACTGCATGCCCCGACGCGTAGCGAGTCGAGCAAAACACAAACGTCACACATCATCAAACCAACAACTCTTAATGCTACGCAACATATCAAGCTAAATTAAATAAATATCGTCATAGTACCTAACTAGACCCTATATCGTCAAAAAAACAATAATTGAAAAAGGCAAAAAAAAAAGTAAACAATTGCAGCACCTACGATTCCAGCGTGGTCTCCCACCGCAGTACTAAGTAGGCCCAAAGAAGCTTAACTGGTGTTGATCGGACGGGGAACTGTGTTTTCTTCTTGGTATGGCCGCAACTGAAATCGCTTCATTGTCGGCCGCCTCTCTACCTCAATGCTTAGTCATGCGCCACGTAATAGAAAACCTATTCGGTACAAATTCGAGTAAATTATCTTCATTTGTCTACAAGCAAGATCTGGAGAGTTGACATTATTCAATTTCCTACCGGTTAATAATTATACTATTTTACTGATTCGCGAGCGAGCCTCATTACTGAAGTTGGGCCCGTTCCATTTATTGGTAAACGCCTGTAATACTAAGAATTTCTCGCTAGATTTTTTTTGAAAATAACAATGATGATTGAAGAACAGATGATGAGATTGTTACGATCTAATTGTGCTGCGACTGGCTAATGTCGAGCCAGTGGCCTGACTTCCACGGCTTGGCCCAAACCGTCGATAAACGCGAAGAATCGGGCACGCGCGTCATTTCAGTCAAATCATATCCGCTCGAGCCATTCTCCAGACCAGGCAATAGTATTTCAGTTGCCTTCAGCACTACAGATGAAGAAAATATGGCAATGCCGGGGTCACCTAAATAATATGTTCGTGCATCGATCGTACAAGTTTCGGCATAGGGAATGTCAACGGCTACACAGTACGATGTCCAACCAGAGAGTGAAGCTGCGTGTCGCTGTCGTCGGGTCCGGCCCCGCGGGGTTTTATACGGCGTATAGGATATTGGAGAAGACACCGTCCGGAATAGCGACTGTGGATATGTACGAGAAGTTACCTGTTCCCTATGGTCTTGCCCGGTTTGGTGTTGCACCAGATCATCCTGAAGTCAAGGTAAATGGTTTTCTTGATAGAATGTGACAATGGCATGCTGAGCTACCCCAGAATTGCGAGGAGAAGTTTGAGGAAGTCGCACAATCTCCATATTTCACATTTATAGGGAACACAATGGTCGGCGCACAACCTCTCGCCGTCCCGTACCATACACGGTCATTCCAACCGAACCATGTCCCGCTGTCTCTACTCCAGCAACACTACGACGCGATAGTACTCTCATACGGCGCAGACTCCGATAAAGATCTGTCGTCGTCTGTTCAAGGGCTCGATCTCGCCGGTGTATATTCGGCGAGAGCGTTCGTGGGGTGGTATAACGGACATCCAGAATTCCAACATCTTGACCCTGATATAATGGCTGGTGAACAAGCCGTCGTTGTTGGCCATGGCAACGTTGCGTTGGATGTTGCGCGGATATTGTTGACGGATGTTGATGCATTGCGGAAGACCGACATCACTGAGGCTGCGATTGCGAAGCTGTCTGAGAATAAAGTCAAGCGGGTGCGAATTGTGGGCCGGCGTGGCCCTGCTCAGGTGAGATCTACGATAAGGCCGCGTGAAATGGAAATTAATTTTAATTGTGAAGGCGTCGTTTACAAATAAGGAAGTCCGTGAGCTCATGACGCTTAATGGAGTAGGTTTTATTCCGCCAGAGGCAGAATTCATGTCCCCATTCCTCGAGAATAGCCCGAAAATTGGAAGGCCAACGAAACGTCTCTTCCAACTTCTACAGAGAGGATCGACAACATCCGTGGCAGATGCCACCAAACATTTCTCTTTTGACTTTTTGCTATCCCCGACGTCGTTTGAGGCTTCCGAAGGGTCCTCGCATGTGGCTAGAGCGAAGTTCGACGTCATGCAGCTGCAGGGAGATATGCTCTTCAAAGACACGCGCGTGAAACCGACGGGCGAGTGTAAGGAATTACCTTGCAACGTAGGATTCATGAGTGTAGGCTACAAAACTCATCCGCTTGCTGGACTCGAAGACATCTACAATGACGGTGCTAACCATTTGAATAACGAAGGCGGGAAAGTTTGTGCAGGAATTAATGCTAAAGGACTTTACGTCGCAGGATGGATCAAGCGCGGACCAGCCGGTGTCATAGCTGAAACCATGTACGATTCATTCGAGACCGCTTCTGTCATTCTTAGCGACTTTGAGGATGGTGAGATTGGCGGCAAATCGTGTGATGGGTGGGAAGGTGTTAAAGCTGACCTTGGCGACAAGCTAGATTGGAAAGTTGTTTCATGGAGTGATTGGCAGAAAATAGACAAGGCAGAGAAGGAACGAGGATCAAAGATAGGCAAGGAACGAGAAAAGTTCACTAATCAGAATGACATGTTAGCTGTGTTGGTATAGATAAAGGAACTTTTCTGGTCGGGCTTGTAATTATGCATATTTTGGCTCTATTCATTTATCTGATAGACAAATGTTTATATCTAAGTGTTATAGAGGTCATATACCATCTCGCCAATTGCTAGACTAGATGTGAGACCTAACCTATGTCAGTCATGTCGGAGGAAACTCGTGACACACCACACGTACCAGGACTTTCTATTCCAAGAAGGTTAACAAACCCGGGAAATCCTTCTTCTTTCCTTATAGCAAAATCTGTGAATCCTTCGTGATCGGGCCCGGTGATTTTGGGTCGGATTCCTGAATAATCTGGCAACAATGACGCCTTGTCGATTTGTGGTAAGTACCGCGTTACTTCGGCGTACACGTTTTCTAGTTGGCTTCCTTCGGGTACAAGATCATCCGGTGATGAGACCCACTGGACATTAGGTCCAAATCTGAGGCGCCCGCCTAGATCAAGCGTCAAATGTGTACCCAGACCGGCGTGGCCAGCAGGGCATGGATATATCTAAATGCGTGTTATTCAAGCTACCATATAATAATGAACTCTATCGTCAAACATACCAGCCGCTGAGTTTTTGGCTGCGACGAAGCGTACGAAAAATATGAGCCCTTGGCATAGTATGGTGTAACATGTCGTTCGCGAGGTAGCAGCAGGTTCGACACCAACGGCGCAGACAATCCCGCCGAGTTAACCACATTCTCAAATTTCAAGTGCATAGTTTCTGTTCCGTTTTCCCCGTCACCATTATTAAGTTGAACAGTATATAATCCACGCGATGAGTCGAATTCTATGCCTGATACAGCAGTATTGAGCGCTAGGTCTCCACCACTAGCCTCAAATTTACCGAGCAAATACGTCATAAGCGAGTGCGAAGATATGATTCCCGTTGTCGGAGAACTAAGAATTGCTTTCCGCGCTGTGATAGCCGGTTCTATGTCTTTAGCTCTCGAGAGCGGGACAAAGTCAGTCGCGATCTATAATCTGCAATCAGCGACGATGTCGCATATTGTCGTTCCATTGCCATTCGCACCTCTAGTTGGCGGGCCTTTTCCTGCATAGATTCAAGGTACTCTTGCTCAGCCTCGGTCTGGGCGACAATCCATTTTCCTGCTCCGTGTAAGCATAGATCCACGAACTTTCCAGCACACGACATACCGCAGTTCCGATACGGAATGCCAACCTCCTCACAAGCCTTATATAACATTTCTTTTCCCTTTATGCACAGTTTCGTCTTCAGCGAGTCAGGCGGATAGTACAGTCCAGCGTGAATAACCTCCGAATTCCGCGACGAAGTCTCCGTGCCAATCGCGCTATGCCGGTCAACTAACAATACAGCCCCTCTACCACGCGCCAGTCTCGCAGCCACGGAAAGGCCTACGACCCCTGCTCCTATTATCAGGTGCGAGAAATCTGCCATTCAGTGTAAGTCTAGCGGTAGTGCAGATATCCGACGGGTAGGACGGGGCAATATCGATTGTCTATATGGGAATATGACTGCTATTTCCCCTGAGGAGCCTATATAACTGTGGCGGCACCAGAATAATATGAGCTGTTTAGATAGAGAGCTATTACTATAATGGGTTCAAAAATTAATTCAATGAGTTAAGTAGAATTGCTTAACATAATGACAGCCCCTGTAGTGGTTTCATATGCTTATCACTTCTTGATATACTATCGTAATCTTGGCTGCAAAACTCAGCTTCACAGGAAAATGTTTGTTCTAATTTAGTGATTACGTAAGAACCACCCCCCTTTTTCTGTCTTGGAACAGGCACTGTATTATAGTTATATTTACTTGGCCCTTAATAGGCGGGCACCGGTCACTTCCCACTGCCGGGGCACAGCCATTGCTACATCGCCAAGGTAATCGAAGAACTGACCATTTTCGGATGGAAAAGGCGGTACATGGTTTTTTTGGTCGAAAAAGACTATATTTAGTATTTCTAGTTACAAGTTACAGTAATCGGGCCGGACGCCTAGTCAGTACCCTAACCACTATTTAGGCTAGAAAAGTTGCCGACAATGAAGCGATATCAGTTGCGGCCATACCAAGAAGAAAACACAGTTCCCCGTCCGATCAACACCAGTTAAGCTTCTTTGGGCCTACTTAGTACTGCGGTGGGAGACCACGCTGGAATCGTAGGTGCTGCAATTATTTACTTTTTTTTTTTGCGGTTTTTGTTCTTGTTTTTACCTTTTTTGGATGTATGTCTTTGACATTCGTCATGTACTTATTGTTTTATTATGATTAAAGCGATGAATACTCCAATACTAATTTGCACTATTTAATAAATATTGGTCACAGGCGGACTTGTAGAAATCAACCACTATAATATGCATTTCGAGTAGAAAATAGGAAAGCTAATAATCCCAAATAAATAAAGTAATCACTATAACCTTTTAGGTGCCAAACGCCGAAAATTAAGTAATAAAATTTCCAGTGGCAAACCATACAAGTGGACCACATAGGCATCTGCTCACCCCGTCACAGGCGACAAAGGTCGCGAAGGTGGTGCGGAGACTGTTATCGAATCTGCGTCAACTATCATTAAATCAGCGGCAAGTCTGCTGAATATTGAGGTAACAAAGACATACTGGCGAAGTTGGAAAGGATGCTCATGTATCTGGCAACAAAGGCTTCAGCTCGACCTAGATCGATCTGAAGCTTCTTCCGACGTCGTTCGTATCGGTTCAAATCTGCGATTGGGAATGTTAATATTTCTTGTTGTCAGTCAGATCAATGAACAACGGTGGGTACCATCGGAACTCAGGCTGCCGTTCATCACAGCAACTTCTTGTCTCATCTCATAGTCCAGCTCCTTACGCACGCGCGTGTATTTGCGCGTACTTTCCTTAAACGACAGGATTAGGTGCTCTGTCTGGTCAGGAGTCAACTGCGCAACGCCATTGGACCTGTTGTGCCGCTCTCCAAATCGATATGAGTTCCAGTGTGTCTGGTAGGACGAATGTTGATAAAACCCTCCAGAACGTGTATGTGACGATGGGTACGATGCGGTTGCCCGTGCAGCTGCCGAAGATACCGAATGATTCATATGTTGACTGAGAGGAAGCAATGGATGGATGTTGGTTGTATGCAGCAGGCAAGTGGAACATCACAGGGATACAGCAGTCTGGGGAGCCCCTGGAATAAATACGATAGCAGAACAAGGAGGCAAAGGAAATCACCGGATGTGCCGCGAGTTGGCACCCCGCAACCCCGTATCCGACGTGCGGCGCGACAGGTAAAGACACTGTACTCTCGATCTCCTAGCGAGCTGTGTGGTGTGTGTGGGGGGCACAACGTTGTCAGCCACAAATCCACCCTCCTCCTGGTTTTAGTTGCCCATCATAGCACGATATATATATATTATGAGGAATTCTATAGGATAGGGATCACAGGTTACATATCTCAGTGTGATTTTTGCTATAAGCATCATGGACAACCCAGACTGCCGTCATTTCATAAATCATAATCACATTGATTTTCGACAGTGAGGCGCTAAAACAGAACGGCATGAATCAATCAGTGACAATAAGCAAGGAGGCCGCAACGCCTACGTGAACATTGTCTTATTCAACGGCTCCATCCCAAAGGCTTGATTGAGTGGTCGAATAATTTGATTTGCATGGACGGAATTCGCACATTACTCCTCGCACCCTTGTATTTCATATCAAGACAGCTAAATGCCAATAATAGCAGCAGTCGTTCACTGTAGGCACTACTTGTAGGCACGAATAAGGCACAAGTCTTAATGTCGCGAAGTGCTATGATATTAACAGATTAGCTGAACTCCGAGAAACTACTACCACCAGACGACCGTCGCACATTAATTGCATATACTCTAAGCATTCTTCCATCTTACTAGACAGATATCGTACAATCCAATTACATAATTGATATTTCTCAAGTTACTTCCGTCCCACATCAAAACAATGCCTCACTAGCTGGCCATAACTGTTTCCGATGTTGGAGCCGACGGCGATGGAGAGGGAGAAGGCGATCGCGATCCCGAGTACGACATGACGACGCCTTCAATAGCTCCGTTATTACTGGTGTTACTATAATATACGGTGCTGGCACCAGATATATTTGACGTAGACTGTGGAGATGCTGCGCTGGATCTGCTGATTGATTCTGCAGGGGTATGAGTTGATGTAGTACCGTTCCAGGCATCAACTATGCGCCTAATATTGATATCAAATTTTCGGCTTTGGATCGGTCGTCTCTCATCCATCGTGTAAAACGGGTTACAAACCAGCGAAATATACGCGAAATGAGTTGCCCGGAAGATCTATATAACACATATTAATGCGAATTGCCCAATCCTGTTTAGATTAATAAATTGATTAGCTGTCCAATTGGCACTTACACTTCGGATCTCACTCCCTATTATCTCCCCACTGGCGAATCCAAGAACAAGCTTGACGCCAGTATTTGTCATCCACCCGTACATAGCCATTCCATCTTGCACAAAGAGCAATCCAAAATCAGAATCGGAAGTCTTCTGTGGTAACCTGGCTGCAAAAACGTCCAGGGATATATGTGCCAAGAAGTGATACCGCAGTTCCGTGTCTCGTGATGTACTAACTTCTGCGCTGGTCGGTCCGATACTGCTGCTGTCGTCATAGGACGATACATCTGTAGAGTCTGGGTCATGAGATGTTGACGCTGTTTCCGGTGCAAAACCGCGTACGTAGAGTGGATTATTCTAAGATGCAACTGTCAGTTCAATGTTACATCACGAGGCCTTGGACACGAAACAATTACCTCACGACCCATTAGGGCCACTAAGTATATTCGGGAAACCATTATAACATAAATAGAAGGACGATAGGAATGGGACTGGGGTCGATATTCAGCTATGCTTCGTGTAATTGACCCTTGGATGATCGGCCCTGCACGTTAGGACGGCGGTAAAAACTTTAAACGCGGATATAATGCGGCACAATAGTCCGTTTCTAAGGTGATACTTGTACAGCAGTCTACACAATTTATGTCTAATTACGATGACGAAAGTATTCTTGAAAGAGTGCTATTCAAATGTAAATGCATCATTAACCAATAATAGATTATTTTGATATTTGAGTATTAATATAGGAAGGTCTAACACATAGACTGCTGCTCCAGGCTATTTTGCACCTGATTGCGAAATAAATACGCAACGACTATAACCAATCCTTAGATAGCGTACGCTGAAGTGCAAATTATTATTTCCTCCTCATGAACCTTGAGATGCGTTTCGGAACGCCTATTGGCACCTCATTGCTGATCAGCTTTCAATAGCAGTACCGGCCAACTTTTACAAAGCTAAAAAACCATAGAAGAAATTCATAAATATTTAACAATAGATTAATCTTTACATTGACCAACGGAAATAGCGCGTGAATTAGTATGTTGAACAATTTGCGAATTTTGGACGCCAGGACTTTTGTGAAGGTTTCCTTCATTTGTTTAATCGGACACTCCCCCGACTGCCTCGTCTTGTAACCACAGAACGTGCACCAAGGACTGTACGTCGGGATTAGTTAGTCTGTTGTGAGACTACCTATAGGGCAATCGATCTTCTTGTTTTATTGGCCATTTAGTACATTAGTTTGTCACAATTCAGATTGACAATCGACGTCGGCATGAGTGGGATTCCAGCAAGCCTTAAAGAACCCAGGGCGAGTGACCTATTAACGGCACCGATTGATGTCGATGGCCCCATTCATGACAAGGATAGTGTTACTGTTATTCAGTCAGCTTTCGGAGAGAAGCAAGCTGTCGCATTGCCTAACACTGAGCGTCCCGGATTTTCAGCGATTTATCGCAATGCCGCATCGCCTAATCAACTTATTCAGTCCACTCACCCTCTGGTACGCATCGGATTGATTTGGCACCGTGGGAGTACATGTCTAACAAGTAGCTTCAGATCCGGACTCAATACGATGCTTTTGAGTACTCTGCGAACAAATATCCCGACAGAGATTTATTGGGCGCTCGGTACCTTGTTGATCCGAAACGCGGCATATGGTCGCCTTATATCTGGCAGTCTTATCGAACTGCTGCAGAACGACGGACGAACTTAGGCTCTGGGCTATGCTATCTGAATGACAGTGTGATTAAGAACCCGAAGACTGAGCAGTACGCGATCGCGTTGTTCTCGCAGAATAGACCAGAGTGGATCTTAACTGATCTGGCATGCCATGCGTACAACCTCATTGTGGTACCATTATACGATAAGTTAGTCAGACTCTGGCAATATTTGCAATAGGTCAATGCTAACAAGGAGTGATTCAGCCTTGGACCCAATTCGAGTGAATTCATTCTGAATTCGGTGGAGGCACCTGTCTTGGTAGCCTCTCTTAATCAAATACCCAAGATTCTGTCTCTAGCACGCGAGATTCCGAACCTGAAGATTATAATATCTATGGATCCCCTGAGATCAGAAAATGACCTACCTAACCAGAGCAAGGAAGATATTCTGAAAGCCTGGGCAGAGGACAAGGGTGTCATGATTTACACCATGACCGAGGTCGAAGAACTTGGAAAGCAACATCCGCGACCACATAATCCGCCCAAGCCCACCGACGTTCTGACAATCAACTACACTTCTGGTACTACGTCCTCTCCAAAGGTATATCCTTCTATTTGCATTATATTTATAGTTATGTAGTAACATGTCATATAGGGAGTTGTTTTGACGCATGCAAACTTTGTCGCAGCATTAGCAGTCGGTTTCTGCCATCTTCCACGAAGTAGCAATAAGGTTATTGACATTGTTCTGTCATATCTCCCTCTAGCGCACATTTACGAACGTGCGACGATCGGAGTCGCACTAGCTGCCGGAGCAGGCATCGCATTCTACAGAGGAAACATTTTGCAAATATTGGAAGACCTTTTAGAAGTCAGACCGACGGCATTCACATCCGTTCCAAGACTGTTAAATAGATTCGAGTCAGCGATTAAGGATAAGACAGTTAATGCAACTGGCTGGCGTTCCCATATCGCTCGATATGGTTTGACTGTCAAGTTACAATCTTTGGCCGACGGAAAAGGGCCAAATAATATGCTATGGGACAGGCTCATCTCAAGAAAGGTCAAGGCGAATGCAGGAATGGATCGCGTGGCCAGTATTATCAGCGGCTCCGCACCACTGGCGGCGGATACTCATCAGTTCCTGCGAGCCGCTTTTGGTGTGACTATTGCACAGGGCTATGGTCTCACTGAAACACATGGTGGTTGTATAGTTGGTCAGGCAGGTGACTATACGACGGGCCACTGTGGGCCGCCTGCTGTTACCACAGAAGTCTGCTTGAAAGATGTGCCGGAACTAAATTACTATGTGACTGATAAGCCATGGCCTCGTGGTGAACTTTTGGTTCGCGGAACGACAGTGTTTAGAGAATATTACAAGGATGAGGCTCGCACCCGTGAGGCAATTGATGCAGACGGCTGGTTTCACACTGGCGATGTTGCCGCGATTGATCAACTTGGTCGAGTGTATATTATTGACCGCGCTAAGAACTTTTTCAAACTGGCTCAGGGAGAGTATGTCGCACCAGAACAGATTGAGAATGTATACCTTGCTGGATGTCCGCTGGTTCAGCAACTGTTTGTCCACGGA
The DNA here is from genome assembly GCA_038497805.1 of Lipomyces mesembrius. Taxonomy (NCBI): domain Eukaryota; kingdom Fungi; phylum Ascomycota; class Lipomycetes; order Lipomycetales; family Lipomycetaceae; genus Lipomyces; species Lipomyces mesembrius. The sequence goes on from MU972913.1 coordinate 276,639, forward strand.
AGTTCGCTTGAGGCGTACGTTGTTGCTATTGGTGGCATCCAGCCTCTGGCTTTTGCTCCATTTGCGTCGAAAATTCTCGACAAATATATTAGTCCATCAGACGAGGCAGCTTTACAGCAAGCATGCGATGATTCGAGGGTGCTGGAAGCGGTATTTTTTGAATTTGAAAGGATCGGAAAGGAGATGAAGCTGCAAGGATATGAGAAAATTCGCAATTTAAAATTAATGGTTGAGCCTTTCACGATCGAAAATGATATTTTGACACCTACATTGAAACTTAAGCGTCCCGTTGCGGCTGCTTTTTTCAAGGACGTCATTAAGGATATGTACCAGCAAGGCGATATGACCAAAACACTTAGGGTCTAAGTGTGGAAATGTATAGATATTGTAAACGTTGGAACTCGTTTGTTTGACGAATTGATTGCTGGTCCCTGGCTTTACCGGCGTTGAACATGACTGAGGGACATATGGAGAATTACAGTGGAGCTGGCATTGGCGCATTTCAGTTCTTTTTTATAATCATTTCAAGACAAATGCCACTTTAGCGACCATTGATGACATTGTCTAATATCCAATGTCATATATAATGTCAGCAGTTGAATATATAATATGGTCATTAAATTCGGAAACGCAGAGTAGTGAGTGGTGAAAGCAGTATCGGCTGAGAGTGGACTTCCGAGGCTGGGTAAGCGGATCAACATTAATAATATGTGCTTGATAAGTACAAGCAATAAAAACTCGATAATTTATTTTATTATGCAATTGAATAATTTGTGGTGGCGATGTAAGGCTTTGTTGGCTGTGATACAATTGCCGCGACTAGAGTGCTTGCACCATACCCAACGAGACAGGAGGTAGGAGTACAACAAATTAAAACGTTATGATCCTGGATCCATCGGGTAAGGGGTTTGATTTAAAGTTTTCAATGAACGCAAAGCCTCTCGGTGGCTTGCTTGTATATCGTTAGGATGGCTTGATCTATTACACTGCAAAATAGCTGTCTGATTCACGAATAACGCCAGTAGGACACATAATACACAGATCGTAATGGTGTACATGATGCGAGGCGTCCTTATTTCCATCTTGGACTAGCGTGCTCTAAAAATTTAGCAATTTACTAACAATCTATTATCATTGACGCCGGACTATATCGAAGGTTCTAGTCATTGTTGCTAAAGCTAAATTTAGTACAGCGTACGTTCGTTTGTCAGCATTTGGATGTACTTTAATCTCTTCCGAATATCGCTTTGTGTCTTGACTCTTAAGGCGCGGCGCTGAAATAAGCCGTACAGACTGACTTATTGAGCGACGATGTAGCCCTCGCATTACGTGGACACGAACAGGGGATAAGTTTGAATCGGGCATTCCGTATCAGAGTCAACCGGAACACTTTATTTTTCCTTTACAACCGTGCATCTATTAGTAATTGAATATTAATTTTCAAATGTGCCGCATCACCTTGCAGATACACTTCCACTACACAGAGCACAGGGCTGTCGCAATATTGATTAAGTTTATTCTGATGACTTGGTCCATAACCGCCCCTGCGCCGCGAAAGCCTTTCGCAGTATGCTTCCTATGATGCAATTGAACTACTGTCACAATTCCAAGTACGCCTCGTGTAGCACCAATCTGATGACGCTCGGCTGTTGTTCTTGTAACCTCACTATAGGAATTATGCTAAACTAGCATTAAGTAGAGCTTAAGTATCTTCCAATTTGATCAGCGTTAAGTTTTCATGACAGCATGCGCTAAGCAATAACAACTGGAACACATATAATACCCAATTCCTCTCGCTATTGTAGTTGATAATTACATTACTCATCTGTTTACTGCACAGTCTCAACTATGTCCGACAATTCCGACAATATTTACCAGTATTGACCCTTAAAGGCTCCCAATCTCAACTTAGTATCATCATTCAGGGTGTGTGTCTTATTCTCAATTGTTGCTGTGAAGATAATCAACTGCTGACCATGTGCTACGTACAGGTATCGGAGGAGGCGCAGCTTCAGGTGCTTCAAACAATGGTGGTAGTCCTCAAGCAGGAACAGATATCATGATAGCAACCCTTGGATTCCTGGAGGTCGCTGCGACGTTACTTTTTATGCTCCTGTGCGATGATTACTATCTCAGAATTCGGAACCACCGTCGATTTGCCGGACAGAGCCTCTCTTCATTTGCCCCAAGTTGTGAACTCAATATCGAGTCTGCACAGCAAGGTACTATCCCAGGGGATGCGCCTGCTAAATATGTGCCTATCAGGGAAGCAAAGAAAACAAAGGTTTTCATTTTTGCTGTCGCGGCCGCGGTGTTGTTAGTCTTTGTTCGATCGGTATACCGTGTGGTCGAATTGTCTACTGGCTGGTCAGGTTACCTCATGACAGGGGAAGGATATTTCTTGGTTCTCGACGCCCTGATGGTCGCCTTAGCCTCCTGGATTATGTGGATATTCCACGCCGGAGTCTATTTGGGAAGGATCAATATTGGAGCAGAGCAGACGGCAGCATTATTTACAGAAGAGATTAACGTTGCCGGCGAGACTGCAGAAAAGAAGAAGCGGTTTATTTTATTTTAGGGTTGCATTTTGATTTCAGTCGGTGGGTATGATGTGACCATTGCGTCTGTGAGGTTTGAGAGGGTAAAGCAAATGCTGAATCACCTGCCCTGTTTTCTGAGATTATGGGATGCCAACTAGTTCGCTGATTATAACAGGGTTAGCGTCAGGAATTGATTGGCCGGATATATATACACGACGTGAATAAAGTAGCACTATTCGAAATCGATTTCTTTGGACCTCTGAGACGCGTTATACGATACCCTCGAATAACGAGATTGAATTGAGCGGCGACAAATTGTCGCTCTGTCATGCCGATAAAACTTTGAATGGCAAAAGTGACTCTGGTAATATTGACTTTTTTGAACACCAATAAATCAAGGAATATATTTGAGTCCTAGACGGTATATTTACATTATAGCATCCGAGGTTTACCACACAGTTGAGTACACAGACAGTCGTAGAACGCAAGGTCACGCTCGGTTGTTTTTCGTCGGCACACGATAGCAAGTTGCATGTAGGTCGGGGGAACGGATGGCCAGAACGCTATACCGCAAGAGCACGCCCAAGATGAAGATGAGTAGATGACGCGAGCGGTGCACTCATGCGGAGACATTATTATTATGTCCGGCAAGACAATCCCCGAGTATGTGCCGTGTTTGCACCATGCTCACGTGGCGGATCCACGGAACATTCGTCGGCGAAGGGTTGACGCTGTTTTCTGAGGGCCGTTTGCAGTCAAAACTAGCGAGAGTGTTGTTTACAGTTCAATCACGTGCTCTGTCGTCCTTGCTAGACCACCGACCCAGTCAGGACTCTCTCTGAACCGCGTAGATCTGTCAGTCTAGCCGTAAAGAGCGCCAATACTTCCCATGCTAATATCAAAGTCATTGAATGCCTCGGTTGACATTCACAGATGCCTTAGCGGCGGAGTCAAGCTGGCCGCCCGCCTCGTTGGCAATAATTGTAGAGAGATGAGGACTTCATGCGGCGCTGTGGGATAGGTTTCTCGGCAGTGCACAAGGAGCTCATCCGTTGATCCGGGGTCCTTCGGACCCGGCTTGTGTTGGGTCAGGTGATGTCTTCTGTCAGAATCCTTTGGGTCTTCTGGCTGGGCAGTTATCCCGCGGTCGTATATGTGGTAGTACTTAATATTAATTTACAGTGAGGAGTATATGAGTATGTGAGAAAATGTGTACACCCGTTCCTCCGTAGATGCACCGGTGGGCTGACCCGCGAGGCCACGAGGATGATATCATGGTCCAGACTACAGAGCTTCCTACCCCACACACCATTCCGACTCTCGGTTCTTTTCCAAACTACATATAAACTATCCTGCCTACACAAGTGGCATTCACAATGCGGATTTGCTAGTAGTGGCAATCCAATAATGCCTTCGCGAGCACCTGGCATGTCCGGTCCCTGTACTACCGGCATTACCTTCGCTAGCCAGGACAAGTTACAGAGGCTGCCATTACCTCCATTGGAAGATACTATTCAGCGATATCTTTCTGTAGTCAAGCCATTACAGGTATATACGTGTCTCTTCGCCATTTTGCGCTTGCGGTGCACTAACGGAACTGGGGTAATGAAGACTCCTCGAGAGTTCGAAGAGACAGTCGATGCAGCTCGAGAGTTTCTAACCAAGCAGGGTCCCGATTTACAGGCTAAACTACAAGAATACGCGTCCACCAGATCGTCTTACATCGAACAGTTCTGGTATGACTCATATCTCAATTTTGACAACCCTGTTGTCCTCAACCTGAATCCATTCTTTTTGCTTGAGGATGATCCCACGCCTGCCCGCAACAATCAGGTCAACCGCGCTGCCTCTCTTGTAGTATCAACTCTTGCATTTGTACGCGCTCTTCGACGAGAGGAGCTTCCACCGGATACCGTCCGTGGAAAGCCATTGTGCATGTACCAGTACTCCAGAATATTCGGAACGGCTCGAATTTCGACCCAAAATGTTTGTGTGATGCAGTCGGACTACTCTTCGAAGCATATTGTTGTTCTCGCACGGTCCCAGTTCTACTGGTTTGACGTCCTGGACGCGAATTCGGACCTCATTATGACGGAGACGGACCTTGCTCAAAATTTCGAGACCATTATCAATGATGCACAGGAAACCCCGGTGACCGAGGCCGCGAAGGGTGCCGTCGGTATTCTGACGGCCGAGAATCGACGCATCTGGGCGTCACTGAGAGACATACTTTCTCAGGATGTGGACTGTGAACGTTCGGCCACTTCTGACGAGGAGAATGGAACGGTTGGCGAGTCAAACGGCGGGCTCAAACCGAGGAAGAATAACTATGAATGCCTCCAGATCATTGATTCCGCTCTGTTTATTTTATGTCTCGACTACTCAGCGCCTCAGACCGCGTCAGAATTGGCTATGAATATGCTGTGTGGTACAAACGTCATTGAGAAAGGTGTTCAGGTTGGAACTTGCACGAATCGGTGGTACGACAAACTTCAAATCATTGTCACAAAAAACGGAAGCGCGGGGATCAACTTCGAACGTGAGTACCCTTCTCAAAAGTATCTAATGTGTAGACGTAGTTAACCTGCTACAGATACTGGTGTCGACGGTCATACTATCCTGCGTTTCGTAAGCGATATCTATACAGATACTATTCTACGATTTGCCAGATCCATTAATGGTCACGCGCCTAGTCTCTGGGCATCTGAATCTCCAGATCCTGCACAGCGCGACCCTTCCTCTTTTGGCGACGTCACTACGACTCCGCATAAGCTCGAATGGACAATGATTCCTGAGCTCTCCCTGGCTCTTAGATTCGCTGAGACACGTCTCGCGGATTTGATCCACCAGAATGAATTTGAGGTTTTAGAATTTAGTCACTACGGAATGGTGTACATTAAGAGCATGGGCTTTTCTCCAGACGCGTTTGTTCAGATGGCTTTCCAAGCAGCATATTATGCGCTATACGGAAAAGTCGAATGCACATATGAGCCAGCGATGACGAAATATTTCCTTCACGGCAGAACTGAGGCCATTCGTACCGTCTCTGATGAATCCGTCGCATTCGTGCGCAAGTTTTGCGAAGACGCACCGCCCAAGACAAAGCTGGAGTATCTGCGCCGTGCCTGTGAGAAACACGTGCAGACTACGAAGCTATGTGCTCACGGTCTGGGACAAGATCGTCATTTATATGCCTTGTACTGCATGCACCAAAGATATATGGAAGACGATCTGTCCCCGTTGCCGGGGACCGCGGATGACCCTCCATCTGCGGGTGCTAGCACCGAAAGTTCGAAGTCAATCACTGCCCTCGAGACACCTGCTATCTTTACTGACAGGGGTTGGGATAAACTTAATACGACTATCATCAGTACTAGTAACTGTGGAAATCCTTCGCTTCGACTTTTCGGCTTCGGTCCGACGAGTCAGGACGGCTTCGGCATTGGGTACATTATAAAGTCGGATTCGATCTCAATCTGCGCATCGTCTAAGCATCGACAGACGCGCCGATTCTTGGAGACGCTACACAACTACTTTATGGAAGTTCGCAGCCTGCTGAAAGTTACGGATCATCGCAAGAGTACTGGAACTCGCGCACGAAGCCCGATTCGGGGTGACGACAGGGGTGAGGGTCGAGATAGGTCGACAGCGGCAGAAGGGTACAAAGGACGCGGCAGTGGACGACAAGTCGATGACGTCAGACGTACGAGCGAGGCTCAGGATGACGATGATGCAGGTGACATGCTTGGCGGGTACGGATATTTTGATGTTGGCGAGATAGAGACTCTGCTTCGAGATATTAACGGCGCGAGTATCGGTCTTGGAGCTGCGACACCTGAGCAAGTCGCTACTACACTAAGTACCGAAGGTCCTCCAGATCTATATATTGAAGGCGAACTCCGACACAGATCCCGGCATCGCAATCAGGCACAGCCCGGATATCGTCGGCGGGAGGTTGGCCGCAAGCTACGATTGGCGGACACTTGAGATGGTCAAGAACTACTAGTAACGTTTGTCATACTGTAACAAATCACCCGGCGTCAATGTACAGGCTTTTGTTCATTATTTGCGGGACATTTTTAACTAAATATATATTCATAAAATTCATTAGCACAAAATAGCCTATCGTGAGAAGCTAGCAAAATCTATGTTTCCATGAAATACTGTACAAGGTGCGCTGTTCGCGTATTGCGAACAACAATCGACAAAATAAACCATAATTACGCCGCCTCAATCTACCTGGATCCTCGTTCCACCGTCAAATATGCGAGAACCGCTATAATACAAATTATGTGACCCCATGCCCAGCTGACCATACAGACGCATCTCAATATAAGTATATATATAGTTGCATGACCGCCAACTAAGTTCACTCATCACGCGACGATCATGCGCGTTCGTCTCACAACACCGACCTTATAATCTGATATTCACGGCGACACACGGCACTCTGAATTCACGAGCAGCACTAGCAGCAGCGGCCACGGAAGACGAGATAAGCGATTTGCTGCTTCCTGTATTAGCAGCAACTGAGGCTGACCGTCTCAACCACAAGAACCCATTGAAGACCGCCCGCTCAGCCAATGTGTCGAATACAACCGAAGGCTTGGACGCCAGATCTAGCGGCAGGAATAATCTTGGTAGGAATAGGTTCCCGAGGTTGGAATCAATGAAACAGTGGTCGTTGAAGAAACATGTTGTCGAGAAGAGTGCGATGAGGATCAAGGAGCAGTAGATACTGTTCGTACAATTGTCAATGGACTGGAACCACAAAAAAATAAACTCATACCACATACCATGGTCTGTGAAAGATAAATAGCGAAAGTAGGAAAACTGCCAGGAAATGAGGCGAAGCACCAGTCGTCGGCATCAACAGTAATAACAGAAAATATCGAAGACAATACATCTCTGTAAATTGTAAATTCGAATCAGAAAAATTAAGGTATGATCTAGACAAGATCGTAGCAATCACTTGTATCTAATTCAGACTCAACCACAGGATGTGTCAATTTGATCGATACAGATCAACAAACGTTCGCGCAACGAATCGCAATCCCGCTAACGACTTCTTGCGTCAAGAAATTATCTAACACACGTTCCGCGCATCTCACCGCGCTATTACTTGATATACCCTAGCCCAGACATGATGCGGTCGTCCCATGAGTTAGGGCAGAACCTACTACAATCAAACCGAACTTTCCTCTAACTTCGGCCAGGTGTCCCCAGACTGGCTAACGACCATCGAAGGCATCACATATGCTACATTTACGGGCCATCGTTAGTAACTTGAGAACTACATCAAAAATTGCAATTAATATCCGGTCGGCCGGCGTTACGAGTAGGTCGATCTCCGTACTCTCCAACTTACACGATGAGCGCGCAACCCCAAGGAGCGCCTGCTAAATCGCCAACAGCCTTAGCAATCGCGAGCTTCCTTCGTCACAATTCCCAGTTGAAGATGCGACAAGGCGTCTTAAATGGCAAACGTCAGGACTTTTTCAGATCAAAGAGAGCTTTGCGTGCTCTGCAATCCCCGGAATACGCTTCATCGCAGAAGAAGAAGGGCTCGTTGCTACCTCCAATCGCGTCGGAAGAAGATGCAATTAGGGTATTTAAGGAGCTACCACTTAACTCTCTCGCAATTCGAGTCGAGTTATTGACGCGCAAGACCGTGGAGGCTAAGCGCGCTTCAAACCCGGAAGTCCAGTTACCACCCACATCTGCGCTGTCAAAAGTTAAAGGCGTGCCCACATTGTCATTCGTACGTGAGCAAGTCGTGTCTAGCGACGATGACATCTACTATGTGTGGATATGGGAGCGGGTGCACTGGACTGCGTACTTATACGCCGGCTTGATCGCTGCTGCTATCTTCGCGGTTGTTTTGTTCCCGCTATGGCCGCCAATACTGCGACTGGGTGTGTGGTATTTGTCAATGGGCATGCTGGGTCTTTTAGCTGCATTTTTTGCGATGTCGATCGTGCGATTGATTTTGTTCGGTATAACATATTTCGCGGCTCCTCCGGGATTTTGGATATTTCCGAACTTGTTCGAAGACGTCGGTTTTGTGGACAGTTTTATCCCTCTTTATGCATGGAACGTTGAGCAAGAGAAGAAGAAAAAGAAGAAGAAGAAAGTTATTGCGACCGTGACTGCGGTCACAGAGGAAGAACCCGCGGCGAGCGATCAAAAGGAAAATAAAAGCTAATGGAGTCAAGCTGGGACAGTGATGATGGATAGCTGGAGTTTTGCCATAATAGGATGATTATGGAGTGCAAGATGTACGATTCATAGTGCTATTTCGGTGAATTTTTCATGGTATCCTTAGATGCAACTATACAGGATTATGAGATATAACAATGCCAAAGCTAATCCAAACCTGAACCAAAGTGAACGGTCATCTACAAGCACGCAAACCAAAACTAGCCGTATCAATACTTTGCAGTATATGACGTGGGAAATGAAAGAAAGGTTTCCATATATACATACAATAAAACTCCTGGTAAACTTCAAAACGTAACCATTATCGAATTTGCTCAGCTGGAATTGGCGGCAACGGCCGCGACGGCGGAGGACCTGCCGGCGACCGCCTTATCACCTTCATCCTATTCTTGCGCCGAACATTCGTACTCACGGAACTTGCAGTAAACGAGATACCGTTCCCACCATCTTCATCAAGAATCGCTGACTCGTCTATTGGCTTACTTAGAGAGTCTGCTTGAGGTCGTTGGCGCTGGGACGAAGGTGCACGACGTAATGATGTCAGCCTTGTCAAGGAGGAAAATGTCATTGATTCTCGACGAGCAGCTGGTGGCCGCTGTGGCCGTATTGAGAATGCATTCAATGATTCCTGAAGAGACGACAATGAAGATGACGACTTGCTTGAGGCGAGTGAGCCCAGAGTTTGCACCGATGACGACGAATTTTGACGTGCTCGACTCAACGGTGATAGTCGTTGACAAGGTAGGGATTCTCCTGAACTGAATATTGATATGACTGAAGGCCCCTTCGATGGAGGTAATGATGACGAAGTCATCGCAGTCGCTGAAATTGTATAAGTGCTCAATGAGCCACTAATGCTCTCCGAAGCGTCAAATGGTGGCAGCAGCGATCCTAAGTTATCTGTCGTCTCACTCTCAAATGGATCGTATCGCTTATTCACTAAAAATTCAAGCTGTAATTTAATCTGGCTTCGAGCGAGATCCATCCAACGCATGAATTCTGCGGCGGTATCGAAGACCAGTAACATTGTCCTTGTTTTCTCGTCCCTCAGTAGTGGAATATGATGATGACTATAATGACAATGATTACTGTGATTGGTGGAGTCATGATGATACGAAGGCCGTAGTGTAGGAGTAGAAACATTCCTGTGGAAAAAAATAGGCCGTCTTGGCGATGTCGAGGCGGCCGTCGGAGGCGTCGTAGGTGACTTTTTCGGTCCCAGTATAACCTCGTCTGGTACATCAAGCGCCGAGGTCTGCTCTTCGAGCTGATGAGGTTCGGGTGGTCGCTCGGATACACGTAACACAAATTGCTGGCCCGGGATGTCGTCGGACGCATAGGCTACTGATTCGGCAGACAAGAGAAGGACTTGTTCCGGCACCGCTGTCGACGATGCATTCCGTGCGTATCGCAATATGGCGTGAGGCAGAAGGACGAATGTTCGTATATCTAGAGAGCTCTTCGAAACCATTGTCAACAGCGATCTGTGTGTATTGCACGCCAGACTGTCAACTGCTACTGCATGATGCATGGCCATCGAGTATGGGAATTTCTTGTAATATGAATGGATACGTGATGCGACTGCTGTTGGGAAATCAATCTGAGGAAACTGCGTATTGCTTGTCTGAGAAGTCGCCGATCCATTCGACGATGTGACCGACAAAGCAGGCGACACAGTAGAGGGCAATTTCGACAGCAGATTAGGACCCGAACCAGACGGCGACGGTGCCGTGATGGACTGTTTCCCAAAGAAGGCCCGAATAGAACTTCTTTTAGAAGCCATGACCTTCGAGATGGAGACAGAGGGCGGCGCTCAGGATTTCCGACGATTCCGTTGTTCCGCATTTATCTCTGATCGACGGTCTGCTGACGCCCTTCGAGTGCTCTGTGACTGTTCTCTCTCGGACTCTGTGATAGTCGGACTAGTGTCATTCGAGCTAGTTGTCGAATGATGCGACCGGTGTGAATTAGGGGGGCAGAGATGTCGCGGACTGTGCGCATGAGCGGCCGTATCTGATGCAAGCTCCTCACTCACGGCGAAGCCCATGGCTAGTCCGGTTGTGGTGAATATTCCGTGATGAGCAATAGAAATACAGGGAGAGCAAGGCTGAACGCGACAAGAATTGAAATGATGAACAGGAGGGCAGCCAAAGTCGCGGACGTTACTAGCAGCACCGGCGATAAGGTCAGATGTGGATCAGATAAAGATCTAAACACGTGCGAAGTGAGCACATGGACGCTAACAAATTAATTGTGCAGCTTAAGGTTAATGACGTCATAGTACATCAATGATCTAGGTATGTTACTCTACTAGCTATCCAATTACTTACAATGGCCAGTAAGGATCAGAATACGTAAGCTATGGAAAGTGTCCATGGATTAAAGGAAGCCAATCCCTTGAAAGTTTTGAGGTCGTGCCAGCTATCAACTGTCAACCGCGGCTGTATGCCCAACCCGACAATCAGAGTCCATCGCCGGCACATGCCTCCACCAAGATAGCTCGACGCAACGCTGAGAATCTGGCTCTCGACAGTTCGTAGCGGATGTCCGTGTCACGGTAGATACGTACCGGATAGGTATGTGGAATATATAGATCGATATTATTTGCATTATTTCTATTCACCGCTGGGAAGTAGTCGCAATGGGTCTAGGCGTAAGCGGATAACTTTTATTATCTTAGAAGCATATTGCAGTATATATATATATGTATATATGTCACTTGTCACTTATTTCCGCAACCTTGCCATTACTTTGATCATGATATTTATTGCGATCGCCGATCCTATCGAACATCGCAATATCGCAACCGTTGTCACTGCAATCTTAAAGCTGCTGTAATATCGATCAACAATATATCCAACTGACTTCCCATCCAATCGAGGCTTCCATATTGACTGCTGCAGATGCCCAACTGTCTTCTCAGAGTAGCTCTTTCCTAGAAGCTCGGAAACCAGCCGAGTGTCCCACTGACTGGCAATTGGAAGTCTTGGCCGTAGATCCTTGGTGTCTGGGCTAAAAATATCCAGCAAATCTGTGATTATGCTGTGCGTTCAAGATCAGATTATGGTATCGCTTTGCTGGCAAATAATATTGGCAGTTACCCTCCAGATGGCTTCCTGAAGAAGAGAACTTTATCGCCGGATGGCAACTCTGCAAACCAATGTTAATCTGACAATCCCGATAAACCATTCATTACATACTAAATGCAGCAAGAAGTATACGTACGATGCAAAATATCAGTGGCTATCCTGAAGCAGGTCGGATGGCAAATTGACGGCAGCCACGCAAGTATCTCGATGATATGACGGGTTGAAACAGAGTGTTCTGCCTCACTCGCGTCACCTGGGCTGCCTCTAGCATTTACTCTTTAACAAATCTGTCGCATTCATTTAACTCGGTTAGAATTGTCCAACCATCGTTCGTTCAAATTTGTCTCCGGAGTTAGTATTAATCCACATGGAGAACGATCGTCCGCGAAGAGCTACGATATTTCCATGTTTCAATGTGTCATCATTCAAATCAAATTGGCCGGGATATGTGCGATCGACAAGGTTTTACAAAGATCGCAACTTAATCCAGATTTCGGAGGAGCGTAAGTATTGGTAAGGAATGACGTCGGGATTGAGGCGGAAGCTCGGCTGTCGAGCCGCAGACTGAGGCTGGCGCTCGCTGATGACCAAATATAAGCTAATACTGGCTGTAAGCGAGAAGTAAAGTTTGAAAGTAGGCCCTAACCCAATGCAATCTAACTGTATAGATTGATGTGCGTTACATTCCTTCACGAAGACAGCTCCTCAGCCGAAATCTGCAGTTGGATCAAATCGGTAACTTACATTGCTACGGAGCCATTAGCAGTGACATTGTATGAAGTGAAGGTTGGGGATTTTGGCATTGCCTTCTGATTGGGGGAGTTTAAAGGTGCCAGTCAGTGCGAAACGACTAGCTCCGCAACAAACGCCTTTACGTCGTCGATGGCGGATTCTTATCGGTAAGCCGCATCTCGCCAAGTGAACGTTATACTTGTAGCTTGATGATACACGAGGCTTCAGGAAACGGTCCGGAACTACTTCGGCGCACGAAGACGCTAGAAGTACAAACTTTCGGTTAGTCGGGTTTGTTCGGCAAGCATTTGCACCGCCACAGATGAGTGGCTATTGGAAGACAATGATATGTTCTAGAAGGCATTAACAAACGGTACACACCATCATAAAGTTTACAGTTTGGCATTGCGCGTGGTCCTCAGCACGCCTTAAACAGTAGCGTGATAATGAATAATGGATGAAGTTTTTTTGTCATTGTTACTAAAATGTGGTCATAGGTACATCCGTTGATACCACCATCGGAAACTGTCATTAATAGTGGCTTGAGAATGATTGTTCCCATGATTAGCCTCAACGACGAAGTACAGATGTCTGTGGACACAAAGTATTACACAATGCTCGTCAAGTTCAACATCGGCGACTCTTCCAGCTAGACGATCGCAGAACTACCAGTACACACAGACGGAATATTAGCGAGCTTAGTCATTGAGAATCCGCTGTTTCCGATAGACACACATAACTCGGATGAATATAGCATACGCAGTAGGTCGAGTGCTTAGATCGAAGAGGTGGCGACAATCAGATTGGATACCTGCAGGTACTATGTGTGACTGTGCGGACAGGGCCCGTGTGTTCGCGTGAGGCGCCCGGACGACTTTTCAGCCCCGCGCTATGATGATATTTCGCAGAGCGCGAATGCTTGGAGTAAGATCGATTCGATGGCATTCCATGCTCACGCCTGCTGCTATCTCGTTCGCATGGACAGCCACTCTTCCAGTTCTGCCACACGCCGTATATCCACTGCCCCTTTTTCGACTTCAGAATGCATCCGCGATTGTCGACCGTCGCTTCCCTCATAGCAAGCTATCTTCATGATAAGTGTGCTATATCTGCTATGATAGCGATTTCGCGGTCCGCACTGACTCTCGCCTTGCAATCTGGTTGGTGAATACCAATCTCGTCCGATCAGAGGGAAGACAAACTCGTCCTGTCTTTACCTCCTTCGGAGCTCGAGACGCGACGATTCGCGTTTTTCGACACTATACATGACTTGCCACACAACCCATATCTACAGTACATATATGACGGAGAAAAGAAAGGACTCAAGTCCACCCATCGGCGACGACAGTTCCAACCTCCCGGACACTCAGGTAACAGACAAGCAGCAGCGTCAGGCAAGGTCTCGACATCTCGACATCGACGACGAGTCCAACTAGTACTACCAATCCGGTTTGCTATACCCCGACATAGTTGGCCAGCCATCGTCATCATCGACTACCACATCCAGTGCCACCCAGCCAACAGTTTTGTCACGACGGCAAAATCAGCAGCAGTCCTCGGAACTACATCAGCATCAGCAGGAATACCCAGGCGTATTCCAAGGTCTCTACGAGACAGATGCTCCATTGCCAGTCGGTGACAGTGGCAGCGACCCCCACCAGCAGCAATCAGAGCATTATACCGAAGAGCAGCACTACCTACCGTCGTCGTATCCACAACAATTCTTCCGGCAGCCAGACTCTTTGCTGTTCCTATCAGAATCGCACGAATTCTCACTAGCATCTGATCCCGGAGTCAAGCAGAGTGTTCAAACTCCATTATCGTCGCAGCAACCAGCACCGCAAAGCTTGTACTCGCAGTCGCAGGAACCACTCCGCTCTGCAACACCACAATATGAAAACCGTACACCGTTGTGGCCAATCTTTCGCCATCACGACTCTGGCAGTGGCGACTCAGTTAACCTTAGTCCGGAAAGCAACAGCGAAAGGGGTAGTGGTAGTGGGAGCGGAAGTGATTCGCGCCAAATGTTTTCTCCGACTCAAAGCCAGGCTCCACAGGTCCGGCAATTCGCGGTCTACAATCCAGGACACCCTAGTCTGTCATCGCCGTCTACTTCGTCGCGTCAGTCCAGAAATGTGCAGCCTTCACGACGGACATCAGCTTCACCTTCGTCTGTGAACTTGTCGACAGCATCGGCAGTGGCTTTCCGTTGCTTTCCGTGGAGCGAGGATGTACCACAGCCCGTCGTCTACTTCCGCCAGTACAGGCCCCGGTTCGCAATCAATATTCCATTCGAATCCGGAGCTTGTCCGAAGAGTTTCAGTCGCAGTCGGTCCGCAGCTTAGCCAGAGTTCGTACACGCCGCAAGATCGATCTCTTCCGCCCATTCCGACCTTGGATGAGAGCACGCCGATCGGCGGTATCGAGGATGCATTTGTTCAATTTATATTGTACTGCAATCCTACACTTCCCCTCAACCTGGACGCAACAGAGTTGCGTCAAGCATTTCGAAACGTTCCAAAGAGTGATGGAAAGGCATTCGAAGTCAACAGGCTGTTAGCTCTGTTAAGGCAATTTGAGACCGGCGAGATCAGGACCTGGACGAGATTAGTGACTGAGCTCGGTGTCGAGCGCACTCCTCAGCAAAGCACCCAGAAAATTCAACAATACGCTGTTCGATTAAAGGTGGGTACAAACCTGTCAGGATCTTGAGCAGAGACGGTAGGCTAGGTGAAGCTAATCATATATAGAGATGGATGCGAGCAATGCATATCGACACCTTCTTTGAATTCTGCATGGGCCACTCGCATGCCTATTTCACACAAATTCCGGATCCGTCAAAGCCAACCGCCGCTGTTCGAGATGGCGTTCCAACGGAAGAAGACGTTGCCTTGCGGGCGCTCCTCCCTGAGCTGCGGCAGCGACGTCCGCGGCCTTCAGCGTCGACTTCAGATCAGGAGCCTCAACCTTCGCTCGGACAAGAGACGGGCCCATCCAGGTCTGCACTGGCTGCTGATACGGAAGCACGACAGGAACAGGTATGGGTTCACTTTCTACTTTATTCTGCTCGCGAGTCCAGTGAAGACGGACATCAAGAGCCACGTATCAGTAAGCTAGCAACTAGAACAACAACAGGACAGTCTCAAGCAATATTTGATCATATCGGCGTTCCTGTCAGTGCTCAGGGTGACGAACTCGGAACAAAACGGGGCGAGGCGGACGTACCGTCAACAACGAAGAACAAGACGCTGAAATCGAAGCTGAGTAGACGAAACAACATGCTGGTCAAGAAAGAAAAAGATGATGTTTTCGACCGCAAGCTGACGGGAGCTAGAAGGCATAGTTAATGACATTTTATACATAGGATCCGGAATCTTCAAATATACAGAGATCTACCCTGTATCTATCAGAATCGTCTTCCTCTGCTGGTGCATCGGCCACTAGCTCATCCTCTGTTGTACCCTCTGGAAAACGACGCAAGCGCCATGGTCCGGCGGTTTCATCAGCTTGGATTACTCAAGACCCCTCCGGTCGTGGTCGCCCTGCAGCAGTAGCACCTCAGCAGCAACAGCAAGAAGCAGAAGAGGCCGAATTTCAATTACGCAGGTCGCTAGACAAAAAATTTGCCGATTCGGGTGTCATGCGCAAGATATCGCTGCTCAAATCGTTCGAGGATTTCGTACCGACCTCCACCGCACAGGTGTCCACGAAGGTGCCGCATTTGCATGGGTATTTGGCGGAGTAGACGGCATCGATAAAATCGATTTTGATATCCAGTTCGAGGATAGTGGGAGTGGTGCTATTGCTGACGATGTCGAACGAGATGAGGACGTGACAAGCTCTGACTTGGCTGGATCCACGACCACGACCACAACAACGTACGTGGTGGAATGGTGCATTGGTCTTGGTGGCGCGTCAGCCAAGTTCAGTCGGAGAGTTGACGTAACGAACCGAGGCGTGAGTGAGGACCCAAATATAGAAATATGAAGCGGCTGTTTCGCAGACCGAGTGCTGATAATTGATGTTGTTGACGTCAACAGCGGGAGTCTGAATTGTCGCGTGTAAGAAGCTGACTTGTGAAACACGCTAACAGGTATCAAAACATAATTAGATTATTCCAGATTGGACATAAATGGGGCGCACGGAGAAAAGCTGATAATTTATATATCTTAAGAATTATTGCATTTGTATATATTTGGATTGTGCTAACATTTTGAAGGATATTTTTGGGATTAGCACATGCAAGGGTAGATTTATGAGGTTATTTGTCCACATACTCAAGTTAGTTGATGATAATTATGCATGAATATTATTATAATTAACAACAATAGCACATAATTTCCTAAATCACCCAAACTCCGCGCGTATCCAATGTAATGCATATTCTGCTTCGATAAAATGAGGTCTAGTCGCGAAAGGCGCACTAAAGAGTTGATGCTACAAGTGTTTGGTTAGTCGCGTCCATATTCACTAAGATAGTGTTGTCTAACGTACTGGCAAAGTGGTAGGTTTCCATTAAGTATTGATAGTCGCCGATATACAACCCGACTAGGTTAAGAAGCGGAATATTTTCCGTCTTCTTAATCAGTTTATCCAATATCGGCCTGACAATTATAATTAGTGTCCGGAGTTATGCATCAGAAAAGTGAGAACATACTTCGTAACTGAGTCATAAAGCTGCCCGCGTAGCGTCCACCACCACATGGAGTTACTTCTCTTTTCGAGCTCGCGCTTCTCGAGGCCGGTTAACTTCGTTAGCGCGGCCCTGATTCCGCCTTCGTTCGATAAACTGTCAATGACACCGTCCCTGCAGATGTACTCCAAGGCGAAACCGACGAACCATGGCATCCAGTTGATGACTTTTCGTGCCTGATGCCCTTCAAATCTTTTTGACTCACGCAAACGAGACGCTAGTAGTGTAAGTAGAGCATACAATAGAGGCCGCAAAATATACAGGATCTCTTTTATTCTGCCATCCACGGTAGTCAATGGATGTATCAATTTTCGTCCAGGCACGACGTCGTCCGGCAGCAGGACTTTCTTCATCAAAAATTGTGTCGCATCCGAATCCTCCTTCAACTGTGGCAATTTCTGCCCCGTCCGCGGCATCATCCAGTAGTCGCCGTCCTCTTCACCGACGTCGGCAAGCGCAATGGGATCATCAGGGTCCAGCACTTTCGGATCGACCTCGCGTTCGGGAATGGGAGGCGTGACAAGCGTCCTCGAACCACATATCTGTAAAAGTGCCAGTCTGCAGGCTGCTTTGATACTCTCGATACCAACAATTGCTGTTCGTTGGCCGCGCTGGGCGCCGTACTTACGGGACATAACTTCGATTAATAACTCGGTTTTCTGGATTACTGCCAGGAAGTATGCGATTTTTTTGTAGGCGGCGTTGTGGGTCGTGAAGTGCCGTGTATACCGCGTATGTAACGATGGCTGATATTTTGAGCACGATGCGGACGAAGAGAGTGCGTGGGCTAATATGGTGTCATGGTAAAGTCCCAAGATTCCTAGAGCAGAATATACTGCATATCTTGTCAATACCACCAAAATATGAAACGTTGACTCAACACCGGCGAAACACGTACCAACTTCAGACGCAATCTCCGCATCTTTAAACTTTCCCGGGAATAAATACGTCAAGTGCTGCAGCGTCGACTCAACGGACGCAATCTGACTCGCATTTTTCAGCAGGAAGGACTCGTATATGCAAAGCCATGGCGCCCCAGCTCTTCCCGCCTTCATCTTGCCATTAATGCCGCTCATACCCGCAGTGCCGATCACGTCATGTTTCTCGGCCCCATTTGCCAGCGGAGACGGAATTTCTGGTCGAGGGTCGGGTGCGTTGCTAATGTACGATGACTGCGAAGACGAGTCTACGGGTTCTGAAGGCGTTGATGGCGAGGGGGTCGAGAAATCTAGTGGATCAGACTTTGATATGTCGTTGCCGCTTACCGCCATTTATGTATATATCTGCTATCGTATATTCGCAACAAGAAGGTCAGGAGGGGAAATCAACACGTTGACTGTTATATCAGAACACTGCCGTAAACCTAATGAAAGTGCGGAGACAACAACTAGGCATCCGCGGTTTGACCGACCAACCGAATTTCCACTGGGTAAGGGTTTTATCAATAGCCAGGCACAGCAATTAATGGTGTATCGTGAAGCCGGTTGGAATTGAATCGCGGCCGAGTATAGTAATAATTCAAATGGTTTGCGAGATAATGCATTTTTAAAACTGCTAGATAGAGTTAAGAAGACGTCGGATGGTGCAAATTTATGTTCTGCAAATTCAATATTCTCCCGCAACAAAGGGTCGTCGAATGGACACAGCTTACAATTTGATTAGTCAAGATGCAGTGTATATAAAATAATATAATAACTATTTGGAATCTCATTATAGGTTCTATATATGTGTTCCAGCCAATCAGGCCGACAAATGAAACTGCCAGTCGTTACTGGCCAATGCACCGCGAGAATCGAGTCACACCCCTGACTAAGTGCGACACGCTTACGCCATTGGAGCCATAATCGCAATTTACACTACAAGGAGTCGATTGAGGCGGTGTCCAGTTGGAAATAGCCAAGAGGTATGATAATAATAATAATAAGTTATGCTGTAATTACGAAATACAAAATGCAACGCTTGTGATACTTGTCGCTAACTATGAATTTGGGTCGACGTTATTATTTTCACGTGGAATGCCTCGGTGAGGCCCAGCACATGATGCGATAAAATCTTGTTAAAATCGTCCCTCGCTTAGCAATGACTCTGACCCTGTACCGAGGCATTTGAATAAATTTCCACTATTTGGTCACTCACCATGCACAAGAGTCGCCGTACATTAAACATATATTTTTATTGAATTTGTAGATGCCGATTAATTAGCTACTTAATTATAATCAATATTTGTAATTGCTGACAGCAGCAACTGCGCGAACAAAGGGCTGCGATTTATCCTCGGTTTCCCCGCACATTTGTCCTATGGAAACTCAAACGTTAAGAGGTGGGCGCATGCCTCCATTTTCGGTCACCGGATTGCCGGACAGCGGAAAAACTCCAGTTTCGAATCTCCATATATATTTCTCGCGCTCTCTGTCTTTGTCGATTTCATGCCGAATCTCTCAGCATAAGAAACATGTCCACTATCGCCGAATTCTCCGTTCCTGGGGTCTCCCGCACGCTTGTGTCCGCCCACCCGCAGGACGCGCCAGTCCCTAGAAAGGGCGACATCACCGTCAATCGCACCCCTTACGGCAAACCCCAGGGTGTACCGCTTCCAGGCAGCGAAAAGCCCGGGTACTCGGCCATCTACCGAAATGCACACCATCCTGAGGCGCTCATAGACACCATTCATCCCTCCATCCTGACTCTATACGACGGCTTCGCAAACAGCGTCCGTAACCACGCCGATGCGAACTGTCTCGGCCATAGAGAATACGTTCCCGAGTACAAGACATGGAGCCCGTATATATGGCAGTCATTCGCCCGTGTTGCTGAGCGGCGGACGGATTTCGGCAGCGGTTTGTTGAGACTCGCGCGCGACGTCGCTGGTGTGCAGAAGAAGGACAAATTTGGAGTCGCTATATTTTCGCCAAACAGGCCGGAATGGGTTATCACAGATCTCGCACTGCATGCTTATAATTTGTACGGCGTCACACTGTACGATAGTTTGGGCCCGGATTCGAGCGAATATATTTTGAACTTGACCGAAGCGCCAATCTTGGTTGCGTCGTTAAATGTGCGTGCGTCAGATTGGAACTTGACAATCAATCTAAATGACTAATGTGCGATCAGAATATTCCCGAGATTCTTACAGTCAAGCAGAACTTGCCTCATCTCAAGGTAATCATCAGCATGGACGAATTGGAGTCGCCAATCGACACACCTGGAAACACCCGACGCAGTCTCCTTAAGGCGTGGACGAAGGTACAGAAGGTTGCTCTTTACTCTTTTTCTGAAGGTATGTGATAATTAATATGCGTATCAAGGACGAACTAACTCTATCGACCAGTCGAGCGAATAGGCCGTGACGCACTTGCTCCGCACAATCCACCTGCGTCCACCGACATCATGACGATTAACTTCACATCCGGCACTACTGGCGTCCCGAAGGGCGTCGTCCTGACCCACGCGACTGCTATTGCCGGCATGACCAGCGCGCTGCTCCACATCGAAACCGCGCCGAAAGGCAACGACGTTCTTCTCAGCTATTTACCTCTCGCCCACATCTACGAGCGAATTACCCTTTGCCAGGCAATTTGTTTCGGCGCGGCTTATGGATTTCTCCACGGATCTGTTCTCGAACTGATTGACGATATCAAGGCATTGCGTCCGACCGTCTTCATATCTGTTCCACGACTACTCAACCGAATCGAGGAAGCACTCCGTGCCAAAACCATCAACGCACCAGGTCTTGCCGGCAAAATCTCACGGAAAGCGCTAAAAGCCAAACTCGATGACATGGAACACGGTGGCACCGGCCAGATTGCCGTATGGGACGTGCTCTGGTCTCGAAAGATTCGGAAGAACGCTGGGTTCGACCGATTGGTCACCGCCGTCAGCGGCTCTGCACCTATTTCCGACCCCACCTTGCAATTCCTGCGCGCGGCCTTCGCCTGTAACATGATCCAAGGATATGGTCTGACAGAGAGTTTTGCGATTGGGCTTGTGGGCGAGCCGGATGATAAGAAGCCGGGACACTGCGGTCCGCCCGTTGTTGGTGTCGAAGTCCGGTTGAAGGACGTGCCGGAGATGAATTACTTCTCGACAGACAAGCCATTTCCACGCGGTGAGCTCCTACTTCGCGGTCCTATCGTCTTCCGAGAGTACTACAAAGAGCCAAAGAAGACCGCCGAAGCGATTGACGAGGAGGGATGGTTCTGCACCGGCGACGTGGCCAAGATCGACGAGTTGGGCCGCGTGTCGATCATTGACCGTGTTAAAAACTTTTTCAAACTCGCACAGGGAGAGTACATCGCGCCTGAACAAATCGAAAACATCTATCTCGCTGGTTGCGATTTCGTTTCGCAGGTGTTCGTCCACGGCGACAGTGTCCAGACGTTCCTTGTCGGCATCGTGGGAATCAACCCCGACACCTTCGCCCCCCTTGCGTCCAAATTGTTGAACCGCAACATCTCACCTAGCGATCTCCACGAGCTCGCGAGCGTAGCAGGTGATCGCAAAGTACGCGAGGCGGTGTTGCGCGACTTGGACCGTGTTGCGAAGAATGCGAACTTGCAGGGCTACGAACGAGTTAAGAATATTGTGCTCAAAATCGATCCGTTTAACTTTGACAATGACTTGCTGACGCCTTCCTTGAAGTCTAAGCGGCCGCAGTCGGTCCGGTATTATCGGGACGATATTGATAAGATGTATGCTGAGGGTGAACTTATCAAAAACGGGCCCACTAAGGCAATGTTGTAGATTTCATGACTTATCTGTATTGCTGTTAATGAAGTTAAGGATTGAACTTGTAGACTGTATGATTGAATTTGTAATAAATGTATCATGAACACCTTCTTAGCAAATAAGTACTTTAACTAATCGAATAGACTGATTTCAGGTCTATGCCACACATTCTGTCAACAGACTCAACTCAGCGCGATTCATGAAATTTGGCAAGAAGGACCTTTTTAATGTAGGTAGACTACGAATACGTGTTCTGAACCTCAAACATTGAAGGGTGGATTTAATAATGTCTGAGTTGTATCCAACCCAATTGAGTAGCCCAATCACGGAGCAATTGAACACCCGAGCATCAGATTTCGCGCGAAGGAGTCAACTCGCAACTAATAATGCCACATATGTCTAGGAAGATCCCTTGCACAGGCTGTGACCCTAGAAAACAGCGCACGCTTATACGCGGGTAGGAGTTTAATTTTCCATCGTCAAGAAACATCTGTGAGAATTGCGTCCTTGCGAATATGGAATATCCTGACCCGAAGGTTTGTTTTTATGGTTGTCTCGTCCGGAAGATCTGCCGACATAGTTACACTTTGCTTCGCTGGTATATAAATTATATAGTGACTCATGACCAAGGTATTGTTCATCGAGACTAATAAGTATGCTCACCAAGAAGCACGGTTTTGCCGTGAAGGTTACGATGCATTGGTATAAGAAGAGTATTTTATAGATACAAATTACGACTAATACATAAGAAAGATCATGTTCGCTGTCACAATTTTCGCTCGTTAGTTTCTTGATATCATTTGCGCCAATTACATCACCACTACCACATTATATCATCCGGGTTGTCTATACAGTCCACGTACTCAACCAATTCAAATAGCTATACTTTTCATGATTGCCGATCATCCCGAACGAAATCGGAGAGAACAACACAAACACGCCAATAACTGCCGCATAAGCGAGCATGTACGCAAGATACCGCGCCCACACCGGCATTCTCCTAGTGCCGAAATCAAACAAGAAGCCGAACGATATGATTGCAAAGTACAGCGCGGGCAGATAATGGTGAACATATGTCACGCGAGCCATGAAGATGAAGGGGAAATAATGAAGGCCCCAACCGACAGCGGGGTACACTCCTGAGTAGATGTAGTGTGACACTTCGTTCGCTGTCATGTCGACGTATTGGCGTTGCCAGCGGCAGAGATATACGAATGTTATAATAGCTAGGGCTACGATGGAGGCGCTTGAGCCCCAGACGACGATCGGGTTGCCGAGGAGGTAGTACTTCACGATGCTGTTGCTCCAGCCACACATACGCAATCCGACGTTGAGCACTGGCCATTGCCATGGGCGCGACGCTAGGTCATCGCGTTTATCTGGGTCAGGCACAAGAGCGTTGTTGGATGTCATCATCGCGACGTTGAGGTGCAGAAAGTCCCGCAGAAAGGGTGACTTGTAAGCCTTTGAATCGCCAGGAGGAAGAAGGGGATGGATGTGCTTCTCAACGTTCCAGTGCGTGAAGCGATCGCGAGGATTATTGACCTTGTCACACGTAACTTCAATCTGCTTGTATCCCCATTGTGGCAAGTTAACGTTCGCCGCCCGCAAGTAGCATCCGAGCGTCTGGTGTCGGAACCGGAGACTAGAGGTCAACGTGTGCACTCGGTTATCCGAATGCAGGGCATCGCCAACGACCTCGACGATCCAGTGATCCTTTTCGTCGCCGACAGTCAAGTTACCGTAACACGACACCTCGTTCTGGTCCTTTGTGAGAGGCGCCGGCATGACATGTGAGTGCAAATTGCGGCCCGTCAGCTCGTGAATCAACCGGACCACATCACCGGACTTGATAAACCGGACTTCTGGGTCGTCAGGATCATATTCGAGTGAGTTTCGGTCAGGATAGAAAATCCAGTCATTATTCGCGTCCTTGTGGTGGTAACACGTAACTTGCTGCTGCTCGGAGCCTTCGGGGTACGTCTGGACATGGGAATGCAGCAAGCCACCGCCGTATCCCATGTTCTTGAGTGTAACTTTTGAACCGATAGCGACGTCGAGTGGTCCCTTTGTTAGGTCGGAGTTTCGGAGGTTGGCTTGGAATAGCGAGCTCATTTGCGCGTCTCCCGGACCACTATTCACAAGAATCAGAAAGTGGATTTTGAAGCAAGCCAGGTAGATTGTGAGAGGAATTATGA
This sequence comes from Lipomyces mesembrius, assembly GCA_038497805.1. Classification (NCBI taxonomy): domain Eukaryota; kingdom Fungi; phylum Ascomycota; class Lipomycetes; order Lipomycetales; family Lipomycetaceae; genus Lipomyces; species Lipomyces mesembrius. The sequence continues at coordinate 300,835 of MU972913.1, forward strand.
TGAGGCAAATAATTCGAGCGATCCAGTGTTTCGCGTACGTGACCTATTACGTCAGATGTCGTTTCATCTCAAATATCGATTCGGATACGTACCATGGGCATCTTCAAATCACCAAACTTATTCCACAAATCATGGATCGTGTAAATGCCGATCAAGGCAGTAGTGAGCATGCCAACCCATTTGACGCTCGTAACGCACCCGATACTCACGCCGGTGAACGTCAACCAGAACCACCAGCCGAGCGAAAATGACTGGTGTCGCCATTCATGGAATTTGGCTAGGCCGAGGAAACTTAGAAACGTGAAGAGCATGAGCATCGAGTCGAGGAGGATGAATCTCGAGATCGTCGCGTACGAGTTTTCTATGTCTGTCAGTAATTGCACATTGATCGCGTAAGTAATACGTACCACACAACACCATCAGCGTGACCAACCAGGTAGCAAGCGTCGAGAACTTCAAGCTCTTGGCTGTGAAATACGCAACGGGGACACACAATGCGCCAAATGTGGCATTAAACACGCGCATAAATGTGTAGTTAAGCTCCTCAGGATAATGTTCGCCAGACTTGAACTCAAAAGAACCGTTGTAGCCACACAAATACCCCGACAGTCCAACAAGCATCTTGCCCAATGGCGGGTGCACGTCAAAGTAGAACTCCCGCTTCAAATAATGTGATCCGAATTTGCCGAAATGTGCTTCATCCCAGGTGACGATGTCTGATATGCCGATTTTATACATGCGGGTGAGGAAGGAGAGGATCGTGAATAATATCGGTGCAATGTACTTCTCGACAGTATCTAACGAGATCTACAACCGTCAGTTTCCGATTGTCGTGGTCGTACATTAATCAAATGAACAAATTGAACGCACATCGTCGTCATTGTAATACTCGCCGATGATTGTTTTCGGCTTGTTCTCGAGCAGCTCGTCGACGGGTTTCCGCACTGATTCTATGGGCTTGGCTTTTCTCTGGCGCGGTGCTGCACGCGTGTCGGCGCCCGTGGCCGATCCAGCTGTTGCCATGATCGGGGAAATCAGAACCGATTATACGTCTTATTCTTGTTGTACGAGAATATTTCCTTTATTGTTAATAGTCGTCAGATCAGATAATGCTCACAGAATCCAAATATAGATCCCAAAGTAATCACGCCTAAATTCACAACACATCATTGGGCATGGATAAATAATGTATCTTACAATGTCTGAAAGAATTGGGAACACAAAGAGCCTGGATCTTCATTAGCATTCATATTAAATACTTTGTAGGAAAATCTCAAAAACGCGCGCGTCGCTCGAGGCCTAATCATTGACGTGGAGATTCTCAAACCAATAATTTGCACATACCGGAACTTCTCAATTACCAACCTTAGTCGGAGTTTACTCCGTAACGACAAATGCAGTCCGTGAATAAAATTTTGCTCTGCCTCTGTGCGAAAGCGCGGAGTAAAAGATGTACCTAGCGTAACTAAAGCTGCCGATTCTGCGGTCGCAAATGTATCGCGTGTTCGTCGTGTGAGGTCCACGAGCGTGTTTCCTTGCACGAGCCCCTTATTGTTATCAGCACAAGTGATGTTCACATTAGACAAACTACCATGCAGGATTGCGCATGTTTAGCACTTCACTAAATGAAGTGCTAAATGACTGTGAATGACTGAATGAAATTGAACCCAGCTTATTCGACGGGTAGAACAATTGCGAACGTTTGGACGTTACTAAATTCATCTTCATTCGTTAATAGGTAGTCTAAAATAGTATAGTTTTACCTAAACGTAACAAAATGCACGTATAACAAACACATATCTACAAAAAATCAACCATAGACTGCAGCCGTATACTTATAACCTAAATTACCGTACAAATACGAAGAGATTCATATCCGTCCCCTCCACAACACAAAGAAACAGGTCCGCCATCATCATAATTATCCTCATCAACAGTCCCAAAAAGTTCGCAGCCGATGTCGGATCATTCTCCATATCCCAAAAACCTATAAAACAAGTCGAAAAGAAAAGGAAAGAAATAACAAAAGAGTGTTGTACAGTATAATTATACAGTTTCGACATGGGTGGGTCCACCTGTCAATCTAAATTTGCGGTGAAAATAAGACGTGAATCGAACACTTACCAAATAGCCCATAACAAATATGCTCCAGAGATATATCAATGGTTAACTTCCGATGTCAGCATGCCCAAGAATAACGCAAAACATTAACAAAGAGTAACCGCCAGTCTATGCAAAAAACGAATACGACTATAAACAAAAATTCTGGAACTGAAATCATGGCGAGTCGCGTAGGTTTGAAGGGTCATTGCTTCGCATGACCCTTCAAACCGCCGCCGACGGCGAAGCCCTGTGGTTGCTGAGCTTCTGGCCTTACCACTACATTATCGTCTGTAGCTTCCATCGTGTCCTGCATTGTGGAATCGTTCTCCGCGTGCTGAACAGGCGGTTGCGTTTGTTGAGCCATCGACTGCATTGACGACGTACGACCGGTTTGAGCTCTGGTTCCTGGAACAGCATATGTTTTCATGGTACTGGTGTTCACTTGCCCTTGCGCGCCAGGCCGTGACCGCTGCAAGGGCTTAGTTGCAGAACCGTTTCCAACATCGGGTTTACCTCTATGCAAGTCTCGGAAGTCAGATGCTTTGAGCCACTTCTGATCCTTCAACCTGAAAATATAACCCATATAATTTCCACCGGTCAGTGCGCGTTGGGAATACTCTTTCTGCAGGATTCTTTCGAATTCGTACGGAATATATGCACGTTTGCCGATAAACGTTGTTTGCCTCAGCGGCAGGATATCATCGATGAGGTACCTATGGTTGTTCTTGCAACTTATGACGTTTGGACGTCGGATAGGATCTGTTTCAGCGAGTGCGGTGATGTCGATGTACAGAGCGGTCTGGATATCCACGAAACGCGCATCGATGACGTTTTCCCCGTTCGCGCGCGAGCGGTGGACAAAATGCGGGTTCACGTCGATGTAGTACTGTCGTACTTCGTTTTCGGCGGTAACGTACTCGTATGTCGTCGCGTTGAACCGTTTGCTCATGCTGTCTATTGTGCGCACAAACATCTGTACGTCCACGTCGACGTCCCTGTGAATGGTACGTTAGCACGAGAAGAGAGTTGTCAGTAATATACCAAATATGCATACCAAGGCAATGGCTCACCATTCCAGTACCAGCCGAGTAGAGTACCATGAGCAATCCAGGATTCTATGTTGTTTTCGTCCAGGAAAGCGAACCAAGCTTCGAGCATGCAGCGTATTGCGCGCTCACGGTCGCCCTCGTTGAGCTCAGACTTAAAATGCCGTCGGTCGTAATGCAGTCCTATCCACTGCTTATTGCGCTTGACAACGGCTTCGAAGAAGTATTTCGGGAGGGGCCCCGTCGGGCCCCGCGGCGGCGCGACGTAAAATTTCTCGTGAGTGATGGACATTGGGACGAAGTGATGGACATCCGGGCCAATGGACAACATGGCGGACAGGAAGGTGGTGAATGCTGTGAAGGCGAAGACTACGAGCGCGAGCAGGACGAACAAGCGGCGTAGCATGGCAAAGTCGTTTGTCGAGATGGAGGAGACGGTCGAGAGTACGAATCGAGCAGAGTGAAGTACACGTGATAAGACAGTAGTGACATGGAATAGATGATTGAAATTCAGACAGACTTATATTTAGTTACTGTACTGACGGCGGCGCAAGTTAGTGATTTTAAACCGCGAGGTTAGCGCTGAGCCTACTGACGCGGCGAGAGTGAGCGAAAGCCACAACGTGACGGACGGTACGGACCAAGGAGAACGAATGTGCAGATAAAAGGGTAGAATTTTTGTTGACGATGGGAGATTGAGAATTTTGTGGTCGCATGTTTGGGTCTAATTTGCATCGCGAACCGCCTTCAATGCTCCGAGGCGCCGTATGGGCAACTTTGCCGGTAACCGAATGACAGTTTGCCCATCGGACCCTGCCTTGTGCTCGTTGGACCAGCTGCCAAAACGGGCCACTGCAATGTAGGACCCGACTTTAAAGGTCCGACAAATCCGACCCAGTTTAGCAATACCTCACCTAAAATTGCTACCATATTAGTTTGGGTTGTTTGTTACGCAGCCAAGCCCGGGTTGCCCGCCTGCTCTTGGCTTACGTCAGATTTCGCTGTGTTGCACTCGACCTTTGACTTTCATTCTACTGAGCACTGAGGTACTTGGAAATGCGATGCGTTAGTGGGCTTTCTACTTTTGCAGTACGTGTCGTCGGTAGTCGGGGGGAGGTACCGGTATAAGATAATATAGTAGATTATCGCAAATTATCTCTTAACCTTATCAATGGCCAGCCAAGGCCATCTGATTTGATCATAGTTGCTAGTTCCTTGCGCAGTAATCAATATTGTTCTAAATTGCACTTCTTATACATAATATAAATGTATATAGACCGCACCGCACTCGGCTATTGCAAATGAGCCAGGCGCTGGAAACCTGCGTAATAGATGAGATGCTGTGAGGGGCCGCCTCTCAATCGGCAGCGCCATCGATTCAATTCAAAATAATGACAATGACTGTTCTGTTACGCGTCTTGCAGCCGTTGGCTGATATTAGCTGTATGGTGCCTGCAGTTTAGTCCCGAAACTGTACCTATCCCCCACAAAAAAAATTTATTACGCCAACAAAATCACATATACTCCCTTAAAAATATATATATAGCTTCATTTTTGACTTCTTCTAAATCGATTGCACTTTTTTTTATTTGAAAGCACTAAGAATTGAGAGAGCCTTACTTTGAAGACAATTGTGGGTACGAGTATCCTTAACTATGTGGACGACCAAATTATGAAACATCAGGGTTTTACGGTTTGCAGGCTAGGGTCTAATTACCTAAAATGGTTAGTCTGAGAGTACCTAAAATGGTTAGCCCACTATGTGACTATTCGTTAATATTTTGTTCTTAAGATGTACTTTATTGTCGTTGATCCTATTAATCACAAAAAAAACCGATACGTCGACTACGTCGATAATGATAGCACATAACGATGGCATATATGGCCAAACTTATATTTTGTTATGCCATACAGCTGAGTATCCTGTGAGAGATATGCATGCATTGAAATTTATAAAACAATTTAAAGTTTGTTTGGGACTAAACTGCAGGCACCATACTCGTCAACTTTATTTCATAGTTATGAGCGCAAGTGGCGCTCCTCCGGCCACTCGGTCGGCCTCTAGGCGGCTCAATGCAGTGACTATGGTATCAGTGTCATTTTCTGGCTATCCAATCGAGTCGCATCAAGGCGAGCTCCTATCCAAATTCCGGCAGTAACTGCCGCCGCCGCCGCAGTCTAACGCACTAACTTCGACCCGCGCTCCCTGACCCATTTCGCCGAAACCCTACAATCCCCTAAAGTAAAACTCCTCGTCATACCTCACACATATATCGTACAGTTCGCCGTACCGAGGATACCCCCCCCCCCTCCCTCTCGGCGGCTGACGCGTTCTCGACAGTTAATCCGTCATCGCCAGATACCGCTGAGCTATGTATGTGGATCTCTAAATGTGGCTCTTTTCATACCGTACTCAGTGTCTGTGTTAAGCTGACCTTGTGCGACCACTCACTTCGCAAGCCAAATCCTGTCGATGTCTGATCGTAGTTTATCGAGTCATCGCGTCCTAGTATAAAAGTAATAGGATACGGGTACCCGTGTGTGCAGTGTCAAGGCCTTTATACGACTGTCTATGTACAGCTATCGATTTCATTCCATCTATTATTATCAACGAGAAAATTTGAGACATGCTGGCGTTACGAACACTCTAGGCCACAGCCACATAAAATGTAATACCAAATCATGTTATTGTCGGATATTATCGGAACATCGGAAACTTCCTGAGCATCTGGGCAACCCACCTACACTCCTTGTAAACACAACCGGTCCAAGGTCTTGCGAAAACCAGGTGCTAATGCCAGGCCGCCAGCAGTAATTTCAATCACTTACTATATTATCAGAGTCAGAGTCAATTACAAAATATACCATAATTTTTTGCATCGTATCGTGTCAACTCACAACTTTTACTAAGGTTAGGGTTCTGTTGGCCTATATCAAGGTTAGGGATGTTTTCGCGGACGTATATCGAGAGTTCCCAGATTTCGATGATGTGGAGCGGCTGTGAAATATAGCAACGTTCCGACGATCCTTACGGATCGACATATGCCAGAAGCGTATTAGTGACATTGCGATCTAATTAGCGGTATTTCAAATATAGATTTGTCGAGCGCAAGAAGATATGAAAGTATATGGGTGGTAAGAGAAAGGGCTAGTGTAGTTGATTTAGCTACTGTTTCACTCTGGGTGATTCGCATTGAGTTATTCTTACTGAATTGGTTGGTGGTTGGGCTATACATTGTGTTGACTGTGGTCAGTGTTCCCATTGGTACTGCACGTTATTATGGCGAATCGGAATTTACTCGGAATAGTTCGGATCAGAACTGCTTATCCTGCCTCAATCGCAATCGTCCCTATCACCAGTACTATCATATCAAACAAACGGCATCAGAGAGGTTGTATGCACACGAAGCCTCCGTTTCGACAAATTGATCGTGTCAAGCTATCTCCGTCCGCAACGTTTTTTGAAAATACTAAGGTGCGGAGCCGCGAAGACAATGATTTGGAAATCAACTCCGGCCGTCAACTCCGCAAGACAAATCTGGGAGAGAGTAAGTTCCATTAAGCAGCAACCGGGCGGTACAAGGCTAATGAATTAGCACTGGACACATTAATCCGTCTCCTCCCGAACCTCCAACACGAGAACCCACCATTATCTCTTCTGTCGTCCAACATCCAACTACGATTCTTCCCCAAAACGCACCCAGGTTTGCCAACAATCAGAGGCAAGACAGCGTACATTGCAGCCTGGCGCATAGCACAGTGGGTCTTGCCATTCGTTGTCCTCGGTCCAATAGATGGGTTCGCTGAGATCGCTGACAGCACGGCCGATGCAGCCGCCGTGACGAAGAAGTCGGATGACCGGGGCATGCCCGGGTTGACAAGCATCCTCGGTCTCGGAAATCGTCAGTCGCCGGACCATAGGAAGGGAAATATCGTATTTAAGATTATTAGCATGAGGATTATAAACGAGGACAATGACATTGACGACGATATCCTCGGCAACGTTGAGGCCGTGGACGAATACGCGAGTGAGCCTGCCACGAAGTTGTTAGTCCGGTGGCAGACGAGCTTCGAGCCTGCTACGAATACCCCTGCTACGGCAGCTGAGGATGACAATGACGGACGAGCGATTTCAATTGTCACGGGATTATTCACGTTCGAGTTTGATCGTAACGGTAAGATTTTGGTGCATAGTGTCGATGATTTGGAGGAAATCAGGATGCAGCAGGCTGCTGGCAGCAAGGGCCTCAAAAAGCTAGCTGAAGCTGTTGCCAGACGTCACGTAGGCAGCGACGAGGAGGAAGGTCAAGTTGTTGCCAACGAAGACGAACAGCGGCATGGTGTGCCTCGACATGTCGCTTGAATAGGACAGTCAGTGATTATTAGGATTTGTTCGATATGAAATATGTACGGGTGCCCATTGGATTTGTACTTTCTCTTCTTGATATTTTGTATAGATACTACGCTCCTGATAACTCTAACATATTGATGCTTTGGTATTGAATTGAATCTATTGTCCCAAATATTTGACCTTCCCAAACACCTTTATCCAACACATAAGTACGCCGACACATCAACGCCCAACTAAATTCTGTCATCCACTTCCTTTCTTACGGCAGATCTATGGCTATTTCGCCCATGGCTTTCGACGCTGTGGTCTCTCGGGCTGCGAAGACGCCGTCTCGCCGAGCAAAATGTTCGGAATTTGCTTTATACCCGGAACTTCCTTACCAGACGTAATTAACTCGACAATGTGCGCAAAAGTACGCGGGTATGGCGCCGTATTATTTTCATTTTCATCTGATGCGCCAGACGCTGACGCCGAAGTTGCCCTTGGGGCCGGTGTCGAGGTTGACGGGATTGGCGACGGTGAGGACGTCGGTGTTTGCGATGACGACGCAGATGAGTTTGGGATTAAGGAGTCGTCGTGCCCGGAAACTGCTTGATCCTGCAATTCGACATTCGCGTCTGATACTCGGTCTCTTGACTCTGATGGCAATTCAGAGACAGCCGATCGAGTATGGCTGCCCTTCCACGCCATGTAGTCCTCATATCCCACATTCTTCTGCACTTTCCTGTCACAAGTCAATATCAGAGTCATCTTCACAATTAGTTCTATGTAGAGAAGCAAAGAATTGCGTGGGACATACCGCGAATAAAAAAATAGCCGAGCCTTACACTCCACCATCCGCTTTTCGTCGTCTGATAATGCGCTCCCACGACTCGACAACACAGCCGCCAGTCCTTGCTATTATTTTCACAAGTTAGTACAGTCCATGAAGATAGCGTACAGACAATGAGGCAGCTAATCTTGTGAATCGAATTGTATGCCGGCGTACCGTAAAGTCGCGGTCGGATGCCCATTCGTAGGATTCAAATTCTTTCCATTCTGATTCTGATAGAGGCATTATATGGAATAATTCTGGTACATTCAATCGCTATTTATATGAATGAACTTAGAAACAAATGCTGGAGTCCAGCTGGTAGATCTAATAAAATAATATGCGAGGTTTGGCAGCGGACGAGGTCGTTGTTTGGTATGGAGTTTGACGTCACGGTACAATGTCGGTTATATTTTGGCATCATACGGCGAAGCACCTCCTAGACCAGTGCTGCCAACGTTCCGGACATTTGAGCCAATTTAAGGTGGCATACACAGCATACTCAGCGGTGATATCCTGGGGGCCAAACCTAAATCTAAATTTTATTTAATGGCTTTTTAAATTTACTTGACACTTCCACAAAACACAATTTTTGACACGCAATTTGAGACCAATTGTTTTCAGGAGACGGTTAGAGCACCATGAATTTTGAATCAGTTCTAAAACCGCAGTGTATGTGATCAAGGCTGGACTCGAGAATTCAATTCAATGACACGACTCACGTATCTGGTAGGGTGCATCTTCTTGGCTCGCCACACTTCAATTAACGCTTCCTTCAAGTTTCCAACCCACTGGTGACCCTGGTATTCGATTTGACCATAATAGCCGAGTGACGTGTCCCATTCCACAGTTTCAGTCACGGCCTGAACCATTTCTTCCCATTCTCCAATGACATCTCCGACATTCTCATGCCGAGTTCTTGGATTTCGAATTCGTGGTGATTCATCGAGACATACTAATATACAGACCTTAACATGTTTCCCATCGATCCACGCATCCTTCTCCCGACAAAGTGCAGCATAGTGCTCACTGTATCCAACCTCCATAGCGATCATGGCTTCATGCTTGGCACCAGGACGCGTATATTTGATCGTTCCGTCTGCCTGTCTTTGCTGTTGACATAGTTGCCAAAAGAACCCACCGTGGTAGTAGATCCAGCATGTAAAATTCTGGAAGCTACGCTGGCATTGGCTCCCTGACTGGCGAGCTATTTCCGAGCACCATTTATAATCTCATATTCCGAGTTCCAAAGCTGCCACTTTGTGGAGATCACGTGGGACAGTAACCACAGTCGCATCAACTGTTGTATGCCAAGTAGGGGTACCTAAGATATTGAAATTCTAAGCTACACTCTGGATACAAATGCATGTCACAGGCTTATACTTCTGATCCTCTGAAATATTTCTCGCCGCTTTTATCTTAGACCAGCATTCCTCTAGTATCAAATACCGGGAGTAAGGCAGATGGAAACCTAATCGCTGTTCTGGTGGAATCGTAATCCGAAAGCTCTTGCTCGTCCTTCACAGGTGACATATCCATCGACAGCGTTACGGTTTGCATTTGGAAGACAAAGATATTGGGTGGCATTTCGCCCGGTCTTCATAATAATGTAATTAGGAGCTCATTCATCATAAGCTTAGATTTGTACCAATAAAATATTTCCCACAATCTATCATACTCCAACCAATGACTAATGTACACTGTAACCGCGGCGTTTTGACATCAACAAGCTACCTCCAACCAATGTAATATACACTTAAAAACACGCGACTACTTTGAACTCGGCCGCCCCCTCTTCATAGGCCTCGCCCTCGGCACATCCTTAGTCCGATTGTACACGTCTCTCGCCAACAAATTCGACCCTGTAGTAGCATTCACCACGTCCGCAATCTCCTTATACGTAGCCGACGTCTTCTTCAATGCCTTCATCAACTCAATACCCTGCTCCGTAGTCTGCCTATTCTCCGCATATCTTGTCGCCATGTCGGGCTCCATCTCATGATTATGCTCTCCCAAATACGTCAACACCCACTGGTCATTAAACTGCATTTTAAACTTTGCCCTCCACTCGCACCCAGTTTTCCGGGAGTGCAAATCCCGACGTCGGATTTTCCCGTCCAATTCCTCGCCTTTTATGGTAGGCAAGTGTCGCGTGTTGCGTGGGGTACCGTGACATTTGCACACAAGTTGGTACGTCCTCTCACTCGAGCTCTTGGACTTTGTAATCGCGAAACCGACACGCTTGGCGTACTCCGTGAAAAGCTTGTGAATGTGCTCTATATCGGTCAGAATCATTCCGACAAACGGATCCCCTGGGTCGGCGTCCGGCGAGAGAGGGGGAATTGTGTACGGATAAGGCGCCGGATGCGGGAAGAACTGGAATGGCGACGACGCGAATGGGTAGGGTTGTGCTGAAAAGAATGGTTGCGGGCTTGGTTGGAGCCGGAATTGTTGAAATTGGCGCCGCTGGACCTCGAGTGGTGCGAATGAGAGGCCGGGACGGGATGGTATGGCCTCCATCGCGGGCATTGCGGGCGGCCGGGCTTGTTCGAGAGCAGGATCAATTTGAGACGGTTGTAGTTCTCCGCGCGTATTGCGTTCAAGCGTAACAGAGGCGGCTATCGTCTGCCCGTGTGCGTCCTCCACCGACGGCAAGCCAGCTTCCTTGGACCTGGAGGCCGTTGGATTCTCGTCGGCTTCACCCTCTGACCGCCCGAATCGTTCCCCATTTACTTGCTTGACTGGTAATGTCCCATGATCCGCAACGCTCTCGTCAGCGATCGAGTCCGCTGAACCGCTGACTGACTTATCTGACCTGGCTGGATATTCTTCGTCGTTCGCTAGTAATTCCATTGCGCCGGTCGATATTAGGTGTCAGTCACGAAATATTCACACTTTTAATTCGGCAATGGTCAAATAGTTTATATGGCGTCAAAGCCAAACAGTATTAATACTAGAAATCTTTGTCTATAAGATTATTAAGCTGGCGCGTGGGATGCTCAACCAACGCGAGGCATCATCGCTAGCAGGACAAACGCTGGCCCTAGCGTTGCTATGTTGACGCGCAAATCTTGCGTAATCTGCAGCACGAGTTGTTACTTCACAACTAACGCACAATGTACATTGTATTACGGACTCCACAAATTGAATAAAATAGCGGTAGTATATTTTGAATACCAAGTTCATTACCAATATGGTTATTCTCCTTATTCCTAGACAATCAAGAACTATACAAATGACACAAAAAGGTACATAACACGGAGGAGACTACACAGCGGCCAGTGGTCACATAATATAATCGTACATAGCAAGGCCGTCATCAAAACAAATTCCTACTCTCTCTCCGTTTTTGTCGCACTCGCCGCCAGGAAAAATAATATAAGTTAAACATAAATATGGCGGATATGATGACGATGTAATATAACAAACCAAATCAGAACCGAGAAAATAACAAAACCATGTGAATTTTTAGGATCCTAATCGCCACGACAAAAACAACATCACCACCATCCACCATTCATCAACACGAACACACTATTCGCACAAAACTAACGAAGAAATCCAAAAAGCAAACGTACACGGCACACTACCAAAAAACGCTTCAACAAACGTTTACTCAGTAGCAGCGACCTGGTCGTTAGGGCACTGGGCCATGATGTGGCCCGGCTGCTTGCACTTGTAGCAGACACGGTCCTGGGCCTCGGGGCAGTCACGGCTCAAGTGGCCGATGTTACCACAGTTGTAGCACTTCTGGCCCTGAGTGCAGTCACGGGAAAGGTGGCCGAAACCTCCGCAAGAGTAGCAGGTCTGACCAGACGAGCCGTAGCTGGAACCGCCGTAGCCACCTCCCTGAGTACAGTTGCGAGCAATGTGGCCAACCTTTCCGCCTACAAACGCTATTAGTACCTCATAATCAGCAGAATCACAAGATGAGACAACTTACACTTGTAGCACTCAGCACCGCTGGAGGCAGGGGCACCACCGCTATAACGGTCACCACCAGTACTGGTGCTGGTGGGGCAGTCACGAGAGATGTGACCAGTCTCGTTGCATCGGTAGCAGGTCTTCTCCTTTGCAGGGGCGGAACAGTCGCGGCCTACAATTGGCTGTTAACTACACTAACTGTCAAGCGAAAGCATACGAACAGAACTTACTCAAGTGGCCTTCTTGTCCACAGTTGTAGCAGACGGGGTTTCCTCGCTTGGGGCAGTCACGGGCCTTTTATGGTCTCATGGTCAGTCTTAGTTCGTTTCCACACACATACGCAGCCGCTCAAATATCCATGTCCAGATGTGAAGAGGATGCAATTCAATAAGAGTGAAACTGGCAAGGGTACTTTCTAAATGGGTTGACATAATATAGCGTATTTTGTGGAGATGGTCGTCGAGTTTCACCTTCCACTGCATCACCGAAACCACAGCCCTACTCGCCTCTCTTCACATTTGAATCATCATCGGAGATCGAAACCTTTATGCCGTGAACCGGAACATAACCGAACAAAGCGAATCAAAGGCCTCGAACTCTCGACGACAGTATTGAACTGTGGAACAAATGATTGGCTAATAAAAGTAAATTGTTGCTATTCACCTGATGTCCAGTATCGCCGCCTAATAAGCTATCGTAAGAAACAACCCCCAAAATATATGTATATATGAGAAGTACATCAAGAAAATACACAATGTAGTCAACAGAAAACTCATCATCTCAAGTACTAGTATATGGCACAATGAGCACACACAAATGCACATACTCGATGTATCAAGATGTGATAAGTACAAGCACACTGCGTCATGCACAACAACAGATTAAAGGCATAAAATGACTCGGAACTAACACTAGTCGATCTCTCACCCTCACGCTAGTCTGTGGTTCACGCTTTCGCATACTCGTTCAGGCACACGGACGACACAAATCACTCTCACACTCGCATTCTCACTCACTCTCGCGCTTCAACCAGAAGATAGCAAACGGAAGGTTGAACCACAGCGCTAGGTCTCGAGCTGAGCTTTGAATAATGCCACAGCTAGTCCGAGACCTGCCAGCGTTGTGTCCCGCGCATCCGCCCACACACTTAACCGTCTTCAGAGCTAACAATGGCGATGATCCAGAAGATCATAATGGATAACCGAGGTGTCTTGGGAGGCGTATGTCGGAGGGCTAAGAGAAGAAGGAACAGGTTCGGTTCAAGTCTTTGCCATACTAGATAGATAAAAAGGACATGCCATTGCAGCAGACAAAGAAGAAAAATATGCAACAAAAATTCTGAATATAAACGGCAAGTCCTGATAGTTCACCAGAAAATAAATGGAGATGATGATTATGACCGATAGAGAAAGCAAAAAGAAAGCAAGAATAGAGACAACAAAATCCACTAAACCGTACAGTTGTAACAAGCGCGGCCAGGGCCGGAGAAACCGCCAGATCGGGAGCCGAAATTGTTGGATTCGTAAGACATTGTGAATTTCGTCAGGATTGTAGAGAGCAATAGATAAAAAGACGACGTGAAATATGGTAGGTGATAGAGAGGAGTAAGAAAGAGGGGAAGGAGCGATCGCATAAATATGGCGCAAGAAATTATCTCGCCAACGGCGCTCCAAAAAAATTTTCAGAAGGGGCACTATTACCCTGCCATCCAAGCGACCCGTGCATGCGCTAAACTTTAACCGGCAAAGCCTCCTTATAGTTAGTTCCTGGCACTAACAAACACAGTCTGGCCCGTCTGGCTCCGTCTGGCTCAGCGTGAACTGGGCTAGCGTTCTGTATAATCCATGATATTAGGTCGCTGAGACTTCGACAACCCGCTAAATGAACGACGTCACACGGCTGCAAACAGGCTCACAGGTCGTGACATACCCTAACCTCGAACATGCCACGAGACCCTTCGGCTGATAGTTAGTCGAAGGCACAAGACCCTAGCTCTGTCAATGTGCTGGCTGAGAGTTAGAAATATATATATGATCGATCACCTGAGAAATAATGGTTAGTTGAAATCATCGGTGTGAGATTGTAAAGTTATTGTCAGAAGACTGCAAGACCAAAGTGCGTCGTTGAACGTTGCTTGCTCTATTGTTGACATACTGCTTTTCACTGTTCCTGAGTATATATACTTCTGCAGTGAAACCATCACTTTCGAAATTCACAGTACTGGAAATGCTGTGCCCTTGTCGAGCTCATCCCTAGGATGTGAACGAATTGAAAGCGACAAGACATTAGGGAACGCCCACGTATATATATAGTTAAGCGTCGCGGTGTCGGTCTACATAATGCGGTCCGTAACCAGGATGGTTCCCATAAATCCACCACACCAAAATGCTTTACGCTAACTTCGTTTCTGGTCTCTAGTAATTAGTAAAGCCAATGGGCCATTATTTTGGATCCTTTTACTCGGATGGTTTTTATGCCCGAGCGGTCTGGGTGCTTGTACTGCACTACACAGATATAAAGGTGTTGGGTCTCTCCTCAGCTGCTGAAGGCTTTAGACTCAAAACATCGATTTCAATAATGATCCGCCAAGCGGCCGTACGTAGATTTTGCTTCTGTATTTGATTGTGAGCAATTCCTTAAAGACGATCGAAGTCAACAAATGCTAGCCTAAAACGCTTTATCGTTGATTAATATATTTTGAATTTTGATGCACTACGGCATAGCTACGCTGGTGTACATAGCAGTTCAATTAAGCTCCCTTGTATTAGAGGACACCAAACCCCGGATTATTGAACATGACGAACAAAATGCCGACATCTGATATCGCCTTGCATGCCATCCAATAATAATGCCAGATGGCAAGGAGACAAGTCTCAACGTACTCTATTGCATTTGTTAAAGAGGATCTCAGCCTGTCACAGGCTCACCTGAGTCTTGCCGCGTTGTATGAACACGACGCAGGATCTGGTATTAGACCAAGTGGCTTGGTTCTCGTCATCTTGGATCCTACCTGTTCCAGGCGAGTAGCGTGTTCGCATGAGTTTGTAGAGGATCTCAGCCTGCCACAGCCTCCCCTCTTTCGGTTCCGACGTTCTTCCAGCTAAGCAAATATATATGAAGGATTGATTTCGAGTCAGATAGAACTCTACAGTAGATGGGTCATGATTACTTTCCCATTCTCGGAATACGAATATATAAACCACCTTTGACCTCATTGAACACCAGTCAAACAATTCTGTGGGAGATTTTTTCACATGCCCCTCGCGGCTGCCTAAGATGAAACCAATTAATCCCGCAACCTAAACCCGTGGCCAACAACGCCCGCGGTTCCCCAGATTCACGCAGAACCGGTTCGAAATGGCGGGGTTGGGGGCTCCGCGTCAAAAAACAACCTCGGTGAGACGGCTGCCAACCTTCGTCACAGGTATCGGGGCCCGGATTGGAGTCCCTCCACATGATCACTACTCCCTCGATAATAACCACTCGCGTAAATATATTGGTCACCTCATAGCATCACCGGATTGACTCCGCGAATTATCCCGTCTCTGGATCAGCATTGAAGTCTTTCGTCACAATGTCTACCAACGCAACACCAGCCCAGGCCGACTCTGTCGCGCAGGCACTCGCGGGTGCTGGAGGAGGCGCGCTCGCGATGGTCGTAACATACCCTCTCATCACACTCTCTACCCGCGCGCAAACCGAGCGCCGAAAGTCCATATCCGCCGAGTCCTCAGAAACAATTCCTCCTCCAGCTACAACCTCCGATCTCAAAAGACGTCTCATCAAGAAACCCAGTCTGGTCAGTGCGGCAGGAAAGATTATTCAGCGTGAAGGAGTCAGCGGATTGTACTCTGGGCTTGAGTCCGCACTGTTCGGAATCAGTGTCACTAATTTCGTGTATTACTACTTTTATGAAGGCACCCGTGGCCTGTTTGAACGACGCAAGCGGATCAAGGGTGCAACTGCTTTCACCGCGACCTCGGCCATGTCTACAGTCGAAAGCATGGTTGCCGGCGCGATTGCCGGGTCAGCTACCGTCATCTTGACGAATCCTATATGGTGATCCAGCACGCTTCCATGTCAGTGTTAGATCTCAACTAACAAACAGAACAGGGTCGTCAACACTCGCCAGACTGTCCGCGTCTCCCCGTCTTCCGCAAAGAAACTCTCAGTCATCGGGACAGTCAAGGATATTCTCTCCACCGACGGTCCGAAAGCGTTCTTCGCAGGTCTGGTCCCTGCGCTTATGCTCGTTATAAATCCGATCCTGCAATACACGATCTTCGAGCGTCTGCGTGCCGTCATCGAACGCCGTAGAAAGTTACGGCCTTTCGACTTCTTCATTCTCGGAGCTATCGGTAAACTTGTCGCAACCACAGCAACGTACCCGTACATCACGATCAAGTCTCGCATGCAGGTACAACGCAGAAACGCAGCCGCTGAGACGACAGACGGCGAGAAGGCCGATTCTGAGGTTTACACGTCGACGATCTCAGCGTTGAAGCAGATCGCGGGACAGGAAGGATGGGCTAGTTTGTATAGTGGTATTGATTCCAAAATCGTGCAGAGCGTTTTGACGTCTGCGCTCTTGTTTTATTTCAAGGAACAGCTTGTCACTGCCGCTGTTAAGGCTTTGCAAGTTGTTCGACAACAAAGAAAGTAAACTAGAGGTGTATAATTGGCGAAATAATGAATGCACATGTTACTTTCGTTTACGATTAGACCATATTATATATTGAATCTGTAAGGCGTAAGCCGAATAGGGTAGCTCATTTTGCGTTGTGTATTCAGCTTTAATTGAAAATCCTCACAGACATTCAATCTCCGACTACATTCACAGTACATCTACATACACATAGAACCTAACAATTCTATACACTGAGCGACATAAACGTCTGATATAAGCCTGCTCAGTGGATTTGCTATAATTTGCTATACTAACTGCTACTATATAAGAACAACATATACGTACTATTATTATATAACAACTAATTATAGACTGACTAACTATGTTTTACTATGTGTATTAGGTCATCGTTAATCGGCGGGATGTGTAGGCAGGTCGTGGGGAGGAATATAGCTGTCGAAGGACCAAGACATTATTGAAGGATACGCGTGATAAATAAAACCCGACAACCGAAAAATATTTGTAAAAATAACTATGAAACCAATGAAATTCGCGACAACACACAACAACTATCAAAATAAAAAATCAAAGAATACCAATCTAGCAGCATCCACCAGCCGCACCAGGTCGGATGGCCTCACCCTCACCAATTCTGATAGGACCCTTGCCGGTGCCAGTAGGCGCGCTGCCCATACGCTCCTTAATCTGTCGCGCCATAGTCAAAAAAGCTTGTTCGACATTTGTCGCGTTCTTAGCAGACGTCTCCAAAAAGGGGATTTTAAGGCTGTCGGCAAATTCCTAATTGATTATCAATATCCTTAATTCTATAAAATGTTCACAAATTTCAACATACCTTAGCGACAGTGTACTCGACGACTTTTTTATCAGCCATGTCCGACTTGTTACCAACCAACAACTTGTTCACTCCTTCGGTGGCATAGCGGTCAATCTCCTGCATCCACTGCTTGACGTTGGTGAAGCTTTCCTGGTCTGTAACGTCGTAGACAACGATGATACCGTGTGCTCCTCTGTAGTACGATGATGTTATAGTGCGGAATCGCTCTTGTCCAGCTGTATCCCACTATACGATTAACATTAGCTTACTGCCATCGACATCTCTACCATAGTCATGACGAAGCGCAGACAATACTATACTTACAATCTGAAGTTTGACAGTCTTTCCTTCCAGCTCAATAGTGCGGATCTTGAAATCAACGCCGATTGTAGATATGTAAGACTCCGTGTAGGTATCATCCGCAAATCTCAGTAACAGACAAGACTTGCCGACGCCGGAATCACCAATGAGCAGTAACTTGAAAAGGTAATCGTATCTGCAACTCGTTAGACAAATATTCACAAGCTAATTTTCCTGGATTTGAATCTGGATCCTTGTGGCCGATATATCCTAATTTTCTATTGACAGCTGCCGATAAAATGTTGGTTCTTTCATAGATTTACTGAATTCATCAGCTTTCTTCTTTCTGCAACACCAGCGTAGAGAGAAACCCGGATTGTCCAATGTTTTGAAGTCGACATTTAACCACACGCAATACCCAACACTGACTATAATATTTTGCAAAATAGTTGCTGACAAGGCAAGGAACCGCAAGTAATGATAATCACCAACTCCGATAGTAATCCGCATTATTAACAACAGGTATACATATCCAACCTATGCCACAGATGTATGCTTGTAAATTGGCATCGCGAATGCTGATATTCCCATGAAACCTGTCGTTACAAGATCGAAGTATGACCAACAAGGCGTCGCTGGAACATTATGTGCTCAACAAGGATCCTCAAATTCTTATCCACGAAACAAGCACCAAATCGAATATTACTCTAACGCAAAATAATTAGCAGCCTCCTAACAGTCCAGTTCGTGCAGCGAAAACTACTGCGAGATTCACGCTGGGGTGGTGCCTCGAATTCAATGCACACTACTTATACCTCAGACTGGGAAACTTACCACTCAGGATTCATGTCGAATTATTCGAAATTATTAGGATGAGCAAGGAAAGAAAGTGATATGCGAGAAGTTTAGACGGAGAGACGATGTAGTCGTGATTAATGACCGTAGTTGAGCTACAAGTGGCGGAGAGGTTTCGTACACTAGTAAAACACCTGCGAGTAGACACACCTCCTGCTCATGGCGGGGACTGCGTGGGCTAGATAGATGCGGCCTACCGGCCAGCGCTATTACGTTTCCACCGGCAGGCAGAACCAAACTAACAGTCCTCGGCTCTGCGTGCTTGTTTACGCCACATTTACGCCAACGCATATGGCTATATGCCATAAAGGCCTACATCTACGAAGTTTTGTCTCGCCCTTGGCGCTCACTAAAAATGCAATTTACCAGAGGACAAACATACGTAAATTCTACGAAATTTCTACGGGCAGGAATTATGATCGATATATCTTAGCCCAAGTATATTAAAGCCAGACAAATGATAGAATATGTATAAAGAAAGAACCATTTTCCGAAACAATACAGTAGCATCAAGTATACAATTAAAAAATACAAATTTATCCGACCATCATTATTATTCACCCATCTGAGCCACCTTGTTTTATTTACCGTCCGTTCAACATCTAACTAATACCAAACTAAGTACCTTGTCATAAATATTCTGCGCCCGTTTAGTCGACCTCTTCGACGGTGGGACCCTCGTTGCCACCATCACCAGGGAAGCCTCCAGGAGCACCACCAGGACCACCGGCACCAGGGAAGCCACCGGCACCAGGGAAGCCACCAGCACCACCAGCACCAGGAGCGCCACCAGCGTTGTAGAACTTCATCATGATGGGGTTGGCAACAGCCTCCAATTCCTTCTGCTTGTCGCTGTACTCCTCAGTAGTAGCGGTCTGGTTGCTATCGAGCCACTCAACGATTTCATCGATAGCCTTCTGGAGCTTGTCCTTGTCAGCAGCATCGAGCTTCTCCTTAACAGCTTCCTCGGTGAGGGTATTCTTGAGCGAATAGCTGTAGGATTCGAGACCGTTCTTAGCAGCGATACGGCCAGCCTCCTTCTCGTCGTCCTCCTTGTACTTCTCAGCCTCGGAGACCATGCGGTCAATGTCTTCCTTGGAGAGACGGCCCTTGTCGTTAGTGATGGTGATCTTGTTGGACTTTCCAGTGCCCTTCTCGACAGCAGAGACATTAAGAATACCGTTGGCGTCAATATCAAAGGTGACCTCAATCTGGGGAACACCACGGGCGGCAGGGGGGATGCCGGTAAGCTCGAACTTTCCGAGGAGGTTGTTATCCTTGGTCTTAGCACGCTCACCCTCATATACCTGAATCAACACACCAGGCTGATTATCCGAGTAAGTAGAGAAGATCTCAGACTTCTTGGTAGGGATGGTGGTGTTTCGTGGGATAAGTTTGGTCATGACACCACCAGCAGTCTCAATGCCGAGTGAAAGAGGAGCGACGTCAAGAAGTAAGAGATCTTGCGTCTTGGAGGAGGTGTCACCAGACAAGATAGCAGCCTGGACAGCAGCACCATAAGCGACGGCTTCATCAGGATTGATGGACTTGTTGGGTTCCTTGCCGTTGAAGAAATCGGAGACAAGTTTCTGGATCTTGGGAATACGGGTGGAGCCACCGACCAAAACAATCTCATCGACGGACGACTTGTCGATCTTGGAGTCGCGGAGAACCTTCTCGACGGGTTCAACGGTCGATCTGAAGAGATCCTGACAAAGTTCCTCGAATCGAGCACGAGTGATCGACGTGTAGAAGTCAATACCCTCGTAGAGCGAGTCGATTTCGATAGAGGTCTGAGTGGAGGAAGAGAGAGTTCGCTTGGCACGCTCACAAGCGGTTCTCAATCGACGAAGGGCTCGCTGGTTCGAGGAGAGGTCTTTCTTGTGCTTTCGCTTGAACTCCGCGACGAAGTGGCTGACGAGACGGTTGTCAAAGTCCTCGCCACCCAAGTGAGTATCACCAGCAGTAGCCTTGACCTCGAAGATACCCTCTTCAATGGAAAGTAGAGAGACATCGAAAGTACCGCCGCCGAGATCGAAGATCAAAACATTTCGCTCACCATCAGCTTTCTTGTCAAGGCCATAGGCAATGGCAGCAGCGGTAGGCTCGTTGATGATACGCAGGACATTGAGGCCAGCAATGAGACCGGCATCCTTGGTAGCCTGACGTTGGGAGTCGTTGAAGTAGGCAGGGACAGTAATAACAGCATTATTAACGGTACCACCCAAAAAGCCCTCGGCGGTCTCCTTCATCTTGGTAAGAACCATAGAGGAGATCTCCTCAGGAGTGAAGACCTTGGTCTCGGCCTAAAATTGTTAGTAAATATAAGAAAACAGACAAAAAATAAAGAACCTACCTTAAACTCAACCTCGATGACGGGCTTGCCAGCTCTGTCAATGACTTTGAATGGGAAGTGCTTGATATCGCCCTGGACCTCAGGGTCGCTAAACTTGCGGCCAATGAGACGCTTAGCATCGAAGACAGTGTTGGCCGGGTTCATGGCAGCCTGATTCTTGGCGGCATCACCGATCAGTCGCTCGGTGTCTGTGAAGGCAACAAAGGAAGGAGTGGTACGATTGCCCTGGTCATTGGCGATAATCTCAACACGGTCGTTGGAGAAGTGGGCAACACAAGAGTACGTTGTACCAAGATCAATTCTTGGAAGCAATGTTAGCACTCAAGATCAACCCGAATGGTGAGGATAAAACGATTTTGAGAATACATACCCAACAGCTTTACTCATGATGCTTTAATGTGATGTAGACGAAATGCAAAAAGTAAGGTATGTTACGTATAAGATAGACCAATTGTCTGTTCGTGAATGAGTACAGATGAGTTGTGTGACAGAAAATATTTCCGACTTTGAGGAGAGGAAAGCGAAGGGAATGGACAGAGCCCGGGTTCTCGAAACATATTTATCCTGCTCGATGCCAAAGCTCTCGCAGTTTCCACAGCCTTCTCCGTCGTTCCACCCATGACGTTACGGTCACGCCGCACAAGCCCTACCTCGCTTCTGAGCAAAACCCTAAAGCCACAACTCCTTCGCGACCTTCCCAGAACGTTCCAGTTAGGCAGTTGCACGTGACCCTGCACGTGCAGCGTTGGCTTCTATTGCCTGTCCCACCAATTGCAGTCCGCGCGACTAAACGCGTGACATGAATAACGGTATGGCTGTAGACACCGTCCACGACCATCGTCCATCACATTTATTTTACGGATGAGTGCTCGCTCAGCTGGAGTCCTGCTGTTTGGGTCTAGGCGGGTTACACAGACGAGCATGTACGACATAAGCTGGCTAAAGATTCATTGTTGACTGTTCCCACCAGGGAATAGATCCGATGTGGGACATGATACCAACTGTGCCGACCTTCAAAAATAATTTAATCCGGACTGGAAACCCGAGATCGAGCTGATCCGACATTTTCACAGCCGCATTTTCACAGCCGCACAGAAGCGGTCTTGATCTGTCGAGTAAATAATGATAATAGTCTGTGGATGCCGCATGCAACCAATCACACTACACCGTGATCGTACGGTCTCGTCGCCACTCGCAGTCCCATTAAAGCTAACTACCAAGTATTTTATTTCCAACATTGCTGTTATTCCACCCGCCTGAATACAACGCGCCTAGTCTGAAGAGTTCGCCATATGGATCTTAAAATTGAGCCGCATAAAAACCTAACCCGATGATACTTAAACTTAGGCAACAATAGGCTGAAGTTTGGTCTGGTGCGAAAGTTCCCGTCGTGAATGCTGAAGATCACTGGCTCCTACTATTTTACTTACCAAACAACTAGCCTCTCAGTCTTTTGGATGTTATATGACCTCGACAAATGCGAGTTCTGCCTCGGAGTTTACTATCAATCACGAATGCAACGAAGACGCATTAGTGATTGAGCTACAGATACATGTAATATCTCACGGACCGGTACAATACAAAAGTAATAATAATGTACCATTACAAATACAATTAACAACTACAAATGCCCCTGCGCTGCGCTATCGTATACCCGTCTGCTCAAGCTGTCGATGCACATCTAAGCGCCATATTTGTCATTTTCATCACCAACATCATTCATCATCATCATTCATCATCATCATCATCATCATCATCATTGTTGTTGTTGTTGTTGTTGTTGTTGTTGTTGTTGTTGTTGTTGTTGTTGTTGTTGTTGTTGTTGTTGTTGTTGTTGTTGTTGTTGTTGTTGTT